>PISX010026104.1:0-25009 GCA_004024625.1 Mellivora capensis | reverse complement strand
CATGGGGAGATGGAGAGGAGAAGGGAGTTGAGGGAAATTGGGGGGGAGATGAACCATGAGAGACTATGGACTCTGAAAAACAACCTGAGGGTTTTGAAGGGGCGGGGGGTGGGAGGTTGGGGGAGCCAGGTGGTGGGTATTATGGAGGGCACGCATTGCATGGAGCACTGGGTGTGTTGTAAAACTATGAATTCTGTTATGCTGAAAAGAAATGAAATTTTAAAAAAGTAAAAAAAAAAACTAAGGATGTACTATATGTTGGCTAATTGAACTTAGTTTTAAAAACAGGAACAAGGTTTTGAACTGAGGCAGTCTGGCTCTATACCAGTGTTTCTGAAGTATTCTTTTTGACAATCTACTATAAAAAATTTAATATTGCATGCAGTACTCATACCTTCCAAATTTAAAACACTACATAATTTTTTAACCTGCAACACTCTATTCTTTTCTATTCTATTCCATTCCAGTCTATTATTTCATTTTTTAAAAATTCTGGTTCTACTCAACCAAACTGATACCATGACCCTGTAATTTGAAAATGATTTTAGTGCATTGCCTTGCTTCAGTACCACCACCTCCTTAATAGAATTTCTAGGGTATGAAGTAGGATGTCCTGATGTTATTCACTCTCAGCTGCTGCCGAAATGCTACTATTCCTTTCTTTCCTTTTGTCTAAATAGTTGTCTCTTATTGAGTCTCACCTAGGAAGAGGAATGCCTTATTTGAAGTTTCCTATTTTATACAGCCAGAAACAGTTCTGAACTGAAAAAAAAAAAAAAACAAACCCAAAACCAAAACAAAGCAAAAAAGCACCAATACTTCAGTGAGAATGTGTAACACTTCACACAATATATAGTGAGTGCAGATTCATGTGTCTTAGTTGAATCTTCCCAAGAAGCCCATCTTCTAATGTGAGGGGAAAAGGGAAGTTATGCATATAAGTGAAGGCATCCAGTAAGGAGTGTGTTATTAAACTAGCTACTATAGTGAGCAATTGAAATTTAATCTCTGGAAAAGCTCCAGGGAAAAGTGTCAAACACACTTTTGAATTATCACATCTGAGGAACAAAGGAATCAGGGCAATTTTACCTTCCCTCATCAGTCATTGGTTAAAGGCTATTCCCAGGGTAAGAAAAGCAGTAATTACCAGACCTGCAGTAATCCTGGCCTGCTAGATAGATAGATAGATAGGTGATAGATAGATAGATATAGGTATCTATAACTATATATCTATATCTTCTAGATATTATAAAATTATATATAATCTAAATATATATATATAATCTAGACATTATATGTATATTCTAGATATTATATATGAAATCATATATTGTCAGTCCATTGTGTGTGCGTGTGTGTGTGTGTGTGTGTGTGTGTTAATGAGTGTGGGTTGCCTTAGCTAAGGCTGAACAGGAGATAAGGGTATGGAAACTGGTGACTGGGAGGCTGGACATTTAAGAGGAGCCCAGCTGAAGCTCCACAGGTGGTTGGTTTTCTATGAGAGCTTGGAGACTCTCATTTATCCCCCAAATTCACACAGAGAAATTTGTACTTGAAGGTCATTTATCATTCATAAGCACAATGCAAGTAGGTGCAGTATTTAATTTCTTCATTTCTATATTTCAGAACCTGGAAGTACTAGGCATGCCAGTAAATATTTGATGGATTAATAAATGAATATGGAGTCTTTTACTCATGTGATTTAATCTGCCAGGATTTTAATCATGTCATTCTCTTCACTTAGAATATCTTTTCAACCTCCTGCCTTATGAATTTTCCACATATGTGTAAATAAAGACTTTGTCCTTGCCGAAAGAGAGGTCTGGCCTTTACCCTCAGCTTCTGGGTAATCTCTAAGCCTTTGGAATGTTGGGTCTGATAGGGGTGTTTTTGTTTGACTGGGAGTCTTGGGTTGCCTGAGAGTCTAACAATGTGATTTAGGGTGGGGTTTTGGGCCACACCAATGATGTGATTTAGGGGAGATTTGGGGTTACCTGGCATCAGCCCACTTCTTGAGGAGGCTGGAGATTGGAGATCAGTCACAGGGACAGTGATGGAGAACTGATAAAATCTCAATAAGCCTGGGTAAACTTCTCTTCCTAGCAAAATTCCATGAAAACTATCATATATTAATGCCAAAAAAGTAATAATGTCCTAAGTCCACAGGGAAATGACAACTAAAACTCTCCATATGATACTTTCTTGGAGTTTGCCCTGATTTCTTCCCTTAACTGATTTTTTTTTTTATTTTTTTATTTTTTTTATTTTTTATTTTTTATTTTTTATTTTTTTAATTTTTATTTTTTTATAAACAAATTTTTATCCCCAGGGGTACATGTCTGTGAATCGCCAGGTTTACACACTTCACAGCACTAACCATAGCACATACCCTCCCCAACCCATTGTCCATTACCCCACCCCCCTTTCCCGACCCCCTCCCCCCCGCAACCCTCAGTTTGTTTGTGTAAAGCCCTTAACTGATTTTAATCTGCACCCTATACGTTTTAAAAACCATGAATATAACAGTTCTGTGAGTCTTTCTAGTGAATTATCAAACCTCAGGGTGGTCTTGGAGACCCATAGACTTGCAATTGGTGTCAGAAGGATGATCTTGTGTGGATTGCTTCTTTAACATTTCAGTAGCTCTAACCTTCACAACATGGTAGAATTGTCCCTCTTGTCTGAGGCCTAGTTTAAGTTTTTCCTTCTTTGGTAGAGGTTTCCAATATTCATCCATATCTATTTCTCCTGCCCTTAAGAACTTACAGGACTTTTGTAGTTTCCTGTTCCCCTGAAGTTGGATGAGGCCATGTGATCAGTTCTGGCCTTTTGGGCTGTGACTGGAAGCAGGGATAGAGAATTTAAGTGTAAATGGGAAACACTCTAGGGCTCTTTCTCCGGCTGTAGTGATTATGGAAGTATGTATTAAGATGGAGGTGTAACAAGGCAGAAGCAAGCCAGACTGTGTACTATCATACGGCAGATAGCTGATTTGGAGAATTACCTAGACCTATAGAAAGATTTGCATGGGCAAGAAATAAACTCCTATATGTTAACCCATTGAGATTTTAGGAATATCTGTTTCTTCAGCATAACCAAATTTATTCTGACTGATTACAAAGATTTCCTCAATCAGAATTAACCATTCCATTTTCTGAGTGCCTCCAGACCCCCATCCATCCCTGTTATGACCATATGTTATATATGTTATAGCCATATGTTATATATGTTATATATGTTATAACCATATGTTATATATGTTATGAACATATGTTATATGTTCTCACTAAATTCTGAGTAACTGTGGAGAGACTTTAGTCATCTTGGTATCTTTAATGTACCTACTATACTATACCTACTATACTGGCCCAGATTGCATTATCAGGATGTGTGGATTGAATCTGATTCAGGGTTCACAGATTCTGGATTGACAGGTCTGTGGAGAAGCATGTTTGCTGTGAAGATGGACATAGCCTTGTCTAGGAAGCTACCTTAAATGACCTATTGGTGAGCTAACTAGAAATAATAGAGGGTTCTAGAGAACACAGGGCTACTGCCTTCCCATGTACATTCCTTCTCTCCCTCTCTTTCTCAACTATATGAGAAAATAGTGTCCCTGTGACATGTCTAGAGAAGGAGGTCACAGCCCAAGACAGAAATGGGAGAGATTATACTAGAATAGTGTGCTTCCAGGGGACATGAATCTTACCACCAAACATCCCTCTTCAACTGTTTTGCAAACCCAGTTGATCTAATCTACCTATGGCCAGGCTTAACTATAGTCTTGCAGGTCGTGGGACTTGGGGTAATGCTAAGAAGTTTCATTTTGCTACCTTGGGCCTGGGCAAACAAGATCTATCTCATCAGTCCCATATCTTAGGACAGAAGCCTCTGGGAGCTGGTAGTGAGTAGGTCAGCATGAATAAGGAAATCCAAAAGGGGCCAAAAGCTAAGTGGGCCAAGCACCACAGTGATGGCCTCAGTAACTAAAGTACTGAAGTAAGCTGAAGCCTTGGTCCTTATCCCACTTGCTCTTGGTACTAGAGACAAAAACCTATGGCTGCATGCACATGTTGGAGGTCTGTATGAGAAAACTTAAGAGGGCTCTCAAGGAGAGTGCAGGAGTGAAATTCATTTGTATAAGATCATTTCATATTTTTTATTCCAGGCTTTCCCAACACACACAGCTCCAGAAATACTCTGAGAGTAAGTAGCTCTAAGATCAGTTTGAGTGGGGGTGAGTTTTGCGTGATGAATACTCACAAGCTGGGGAACCTTGACTAGTCACTTTAAATGAACCTCTGGCTTTTCCTGTGTTAAATGCAGTTAATATCCATATTGCCAAATGGTTGTCAAGGAGATTACACAAGATCCTCTATATTGAAAGGGCATTGAAAATGGGAGCAACTGTTGTATATAAACAATGCATTAGCATCCTACATCAGACCTGGTGGGAAACTTCCCAGGATATAGATATGTCAGGGGGACTTATTCTAGGAAGAGGCCTTTCCTGGAAACTGGGAAGAGTCTCCTTTCTCTGTTTTAGTTCTGGCCATCTGGGAACACCACAGATATCTCTCTCCACCCCTGAGCTTCCCAGAAGATCCTGGGGAAAAGTAGAATAATAAACCATCATCCTTGGTACAATGAATTTGGGATTGGCTAAGGCCCTCCCCTTTAAAAGCCTCCTACTGTCTTCTACCGTCCTCTTCTGTCCTCAGTCAAGGGGAGAAATTTAGTACTTAGGAAAGGCAGCTTGGAAACTTAATTAGGTAAGTGGCACTTTCATAAATGAATATGGTGGCACTCTCAACAGCGAATATGGGGTGGTTTGTAACAAAACTGAGGGCAGCAAGTGGGTAAATGCTCTTAGTAAATAAGCTTGTAAGTATTAGAACCATTATTTATGTAGTAAAGAATATGAATGATCATGTGGACCATGTGGAGCTTCCAGAAATAATTATTCTGATGATGAGAAAGGCTTGATTTTAGGTAATTTAGGAGAGAATCAGCAGCATCCCATAATGTAAGATCCCCCCCCCGGATTTATCTCCCCAATTTCCATTCTAGGACCCTCAGAAGGTAGTCAGGGAGTATTCAGACCAGAGGCGATCCTCTTGCTCTGCAGGGCATAATTGAAATTCACCTTTGAAAGCTGATGAAGCTGAGAACTGGCAAGATGGAAAATGGACATCTGAGAACTGAGTGTTCTGAGTTTGATGAAAAAAGATTGCAGACCCCATGGCAAAGAGAAAAAGTGGGGACATTAGAAAAAGAGGTAAAATTATGAGAGAGCCAAGAAACAGAGAAAGGGCAAAGTTTAGTGAGGGAGATGTTTTAATAATTACATTCTCCAAATCCAGGATTAGGGACATCCCTTAGTCCTAATAGACAGGGTTCACACCCTAACCCAGAGGCACAATAACTGCTCTTCCTCCTAACTCTGTAGCTTAGAACAATTACCCGGTCCCTTTCAGTACATAAGCATTTTATTAGAGTTAGTGTTTAGTCACTCTGGAGACAGGCAGGTGAGGCAGTGTCAGAACAAACCCACTATTGTATCTCTGATGGGCAGGATAAGACACTACATGGGAGCCTTGCAGGCAGCAAGGAGCATTGACTTGCAGGCAACATCATGATGAATACAACAGTAAGGTCACTATACTCATTTTGGGGGATGGGTAAGGAATGTGTCTACCTCTAAGGAGACAGAACCAGAATATGATATGGCTTCTGGCTAGATTCAAAAAGCAGCTTTTACGCTCCCATGAGTGCCCAGGGCAGGTACTGGATTTGTAGCTGCAAGGAAAATGAATGGGGTCAGGAATGGGCTCTCAAGTCTTATCAAAGGGACAGGTGACATGAAGAACTGTCCCATGTATAAAGACACTCTAAGTGTCCCTGATTACATGATCAAACTTGTCTTCCAGAAAGGACATGGAAGGTCACAGGCAGCCCATGAGATGCCTGACAATGGAACAGCAGGGCTGGCAGGCCAAGACTAGGTTTGGATAAGCTTTTCCCCACCAGGAAAATTCCATTTTGCAATTAGTGAAATGCACACACACAGGAAAGAAGACTGCCTAGAAGTGTCTTTTTACTTCTTTTATTGAACTCCATAAATATTTTTATAAGGCTTTGTGTCATTACAACATCATAGTTTTGTTGTTAAACATTTTTTTAAACACACAACTTTGACACTTGTTTGACAGGGTCAAACAATCAGAAGAAACAAAATAACAAACTGGCAAATGCAGAGCAGCAGGGGTAATCAAAATCACTGTTACCCATCCATCCACCCCAGCCCACCCCAGCCCCAAAGCACTAAAAGATCACTATTCAGCTTCACACTAGAATTTTTAGAACTCTCTTGCTGTCCTTGGTAAATCCATTAGAATTATACACATAGAGAGAAGAGGAAAGAGGGAGAGAGAAAAAGGAGTTAGATTTCTGTGCTAGGACCATCCTACAGCAGGGCCCATAAAACACACTAGCAAAGCCTTTTGGAGAGCAAATTCAGGCCTCATTGAGTTGAGAAAAGGGGAGCTTGGGGGCCATGCACACAAAGAGGAGATTACAGAGTTCTTGGGGGATAGCACTGCTGTGGGAACACAGAAAAAACCTGGACCCTGATTCCAGATAACAGGGCTCCCCTTGGGGCTGTTAGTCACTGGTCTGCTTTGTTGCCATAGGCTGGGGGAACACTCCAACCAATGGTAAACTGATTTCTGGTTGTTTTCACAAGTTATTGGCATCTGGTGAGGCCAGCGGTTTGGGTAGATGAGAGGTGGATGGCAAGAGGTAATATTCCTGATTCTGGAGCTTTGGATACAGGTTCAGGGGAAAAGAGCATGGAGGGAGGGCAAGGGTACTTGGCTAAGAGATGTTGTAGGCCCAGGGACTTGATTAAGCATTCCCTCTTGGTTTGCTCCTAGCCCCTGGAGAAACACATCAAGGTTAAGCCTAGTGGAGAAGAATGGAAAGTAGGAAAATAATGTATACTTAAGGGAGGCCTACACAGCCACTAAAATAATGCTCTTTGCCAGGGAATCCATTGTAGCTTAGGCCCTGGATACCAGGTTCCTTGCCAAGGCGGGACTTAAGTAGCTGGATCATTTGCTGAGCAGTTGTGGCCAGTCCCGAGCCCCAGCCCTCTGCCCAGCTCAGGCTTACCCTTAGCTTACCCCACAAGTTCTATTTGAATGTGGCAGAATGAAAGCAAACAGCTTGTAATTTGATTCCCACAGAGGAATAATTCCCAGGCTGGGCAGGGCCTGGTCTGTGTCAGGAGGCATAGAGCAGCAATCAATTCAGCTGTACTTAGGGCCTCAGGCAGCCATGGCTGCTGCTTAGTAAGCTGAGGTCCTTTGATGATGAAGTTTTCTCCTAGGGTCCAGAACAAACTCACAATTTCTAGATTCCACATTATAGTGGTTCTCCATAGCAGGGCCCATTCTCACTCCTTTGTACTCCATTCTCTTTGCTGTTCAAGGTCTGTCAACCTGAAGGGCTATGTGAGGAGGAGGAATAGATACTCCTGCACTCAATAGGGAGCTTGCCTCTTTGTGGGAGAAGTTAATTTTGCCTAAGTATTAAAGCCTGCCAAAAATCAGCCTGAGGGTAATATCTCTACCTCAGATATTTTCTCCATAGAGAAGTCTCCCTGAGCTCCACACTTATTTGTTTCCAGTGTCCTGGGATGGGTAAATGTTGGAAATAGGGCCTTCTTAGAATGAGAGAAATTCTTTAACTATGCTAATAGCAGCAATTTTCCTGTGCCAGGAGAACAGGAAAAAGATGGACAACAGGGAAAGGAGAAGGAAGGAATCACGAAAGATTGTCCATGCAATCTGTTAACAATGGGGAAGTCTCACATAACTTGAGTGGTAGGAACTGCAGGTACATATTTTGGGCTAGGGCTGCCTCTTTCCATGACCATTCTTGTTCTTTCCTTTAAGATGTTATGGTCAGCCTTGGATCCTGTCCAGGTCAATAATTTGAAGGCAGCTGATGATCTTGGTCAGATGGGCTCTGTCTTGACCCTTCATAGGCTCCCATAAATGCTGTCTGTAATCTGAAAATGGAAGCAGGGATGACCAGGCCCCTGAAACTATTCCAGTGGGGAACCCCAACTTTAAGCCTACTTGGTACTAGAGGCAGTTGAATTCCTCCCCCGGGGCAGCAGAGTCTCGGTCCCTTTGCTTCAAGTTCAGAACTTTTAGGTTAGGGGAGGGAGAGGCCTAAAAGGAACACCATAACCAAAGCAGCTTGAAGAAGAGAATAATCGGCTCAAGCTAAACCCCAGATGCAAAATTGCTCATGACCCAGCAGTGCTATAACACAGGATCCCCCAGTTCTAGAAGAGCCCAAACGCAGAATGTTCCCTGAACAGAAGTCCCCTCCAGAATTATTATACTGACTCTCCCTTGATTCTGTTTGGTTTTGATCCCTCTACAACATCTAAAACACAGTGAAAGCAATAGAAATATCGAGCAGTTATGTCACAGGGCACAACAGAGCATGTCTAGACTGGCATGACTAAGGACAGAAGATGCAGGGAAAAAGCTGTCTGGGGCAACTGCCGGGCTGTAGAAACACTCACAGATGGTCAGCTGAGGGAGATGAGAAAGGTGACTCTTCCCTTTACCCATTGAAAAGTAAAAGGGAAAAAAAAAAGAAATTTCACGCTCCCAAACTCTATCACATCAAAGTAAATTCAAAAGTTATCAGCATCAGTATCATCAGGAAAGGAAAAAAAAAACAATACAAACACATCTATGGTAATAATGACAAGTTAATGAATCACTCACAGGGGAGCAAAGAGTTTATCTCAACAAGAAAAGGAACACATAGAAATGCCAATTTCTGAAAATAAAGGGGAGGGAGACAGGGTAAAAACAGAAAACTTCTAAGAAGGGATCACATATTTAGAAGTCATTGGTACCTCTTCCTACCAACTATAGATTTCACTTCCCCAAAACAATAGAAAACTTTTTTTTTGGTCCTTCTGTGTGTGTGTGTGTGTGTGTGTGTGTACTCAAGGGTCTGTGTGTGTGTATATGTATCTCTCTATATATAAATATATATATCTGTATATATATTTATATATATATAAATTTCAACAGTGCTTCTCCAAAAAAAAGTCCATCTATAAATATAATTGTATTTACTTTATTTTAAAATTATCTGCCTCCCTGTAGTTATTATTTTTTGAAGGGGGTTAACCTGCTGAAGTTTTGCCAGAATGGTGACTGGCTGCGCTTGGGTTCGGTGAACTCAAAGACCTGTGACTGAGCGATGCCATCGGGGACCAGGTACTGGCCCTGGTTTAACGGGTCCTGCGGTGGTGGGTAGGAAGGAGGAACTGAGCGGGCAGAGTTGACACCTAGAGTAGACGGGAGAGCAAAGGGAAAGAGTATAAGTTAAGTAGCAAGGAGCTTCTCAAATTACCCAGTGACCACTTTGAGCAGACAGATAGGCAGCCTATATTAGAGAATGTGAACAGGAACTGAAAATCATCCAAAGGAAGAAGTGCATTCCTTAACAGATTTTGGACCAACACACACTTTTCCGTTTACTTAGGTAGAGTAAATTCTCAGTGGAGAATCTTGCGGTGTTGTCACCAGTAGTTTTACAGATGAGGATACTGAGACCTGGGGTAAAATGTCATACCCAAGGTCATGAAGCAAGGGATAGAATCTATATTCTTTGATTTCTCAGTTTAGGGCTCTTTCTTTTTTTTTAAGATTTATTTATTTGAGAGAGAGAGAAAGCTAGAGCAGGGCCAAGGGGAGGGGCAGAAGGAAAGGGAGAGGAGAGAGAAACTTAAGCAGACTCCAAGCAGGGCAGGGGGTCCAATGCAGGTTTCAATCCCATGGCCATAAGATCACGACCTGAGCCAAAACCAAGAGTTGGATGCTCAACTGACTGCACCACCCAGGCTCCCCAAGAGCTCTTTTCAAGACACCATGATCCATTATGTCAGACTTGGTCCTGCAAATCACCCAATTTCCATTTAATTTCAAAGGAATTTGGTTTTCTCCCCCCTCAAAAGAGCCTGACTTCAAAGCATATTTTTGGTTGGAAAATGGGTTTCTAAAAGCTAAGGTAAAAGTGGTCCAGTATTCTACACCAGGGTATAGTGATGAAACCATATTTAATATGAAAGTAACATTGGTAAATGAGGGAGAAAGCAAAGAAGACATGATTCATGGAACACAAGTAAGACTTGGAATAGATCTGTGACCTTTCAAAGGGAAAAATTCAAAGACTGCAACTTTCATAGAAGTATTTACAAACTTCAAAGCAAAATTCACATGAATAGGGGATTCCAGGTTGTGTGTGTGTTGGGAGGAGTAAATTTAAAGTTCAATCCTAACCTATATTCAGAACATAAAATCATACAGCATATGATTCAGAATGCAACAAAGACCTCTCTGTTGCTCCCAAATAGCTTCCTCATCTGCTAACCAATGTCTGAAATTTCAACATTGCAACTTCTTTGTTTGCCTTTGTTTGATGACTTGATCTCATTACCTTAGAACTAGTATCATACTGAGCCATAGTCAGCCACTGGCACTTCAATAGGAACCAGTGAGTTATTTTCTAAAAGCCAGTATTATTTTGCTTTGTTTGGGTTATTTTGTTTTCCAGATTTATTGAGATATAATTGATACATAACATTCTGTAAGTTTCAGGTGTGCAATGTGCAATATCTATCATCTATCTATCTATCTATACATTACAAGATGATTACTACAATAAGATTAGTTAGTATATCCATCATTTCACAAAATTACCTTTATTTGTGTTAAGAGCATTTAAGAACTATGCTCTTAGCAATTCCCAAGTTAAAATATTAACTATATTTACCATATGCTGTATATTATACCCCCAGAATTCTTTATAACTAAAGTTTGTGCCCTTTGACCAACATCTTGATACTTCCCCATCTTAAGCCCCTGGCAACGACCAATCTACTTTCTATTTCTCTAACTTTGTTTTTAGATTCCAATATAGGTGATATCATATAGTGTTTATATTTTCCATTGCTTGTGCTTTTGTTGTCATATTCAAAAACTTATTATTAAAACCATGTCAAGGAGTAGTTTCCCTATATTTTCTTCTAGGATTTTTTATGGGGTTCAGCCTTACACTTAAGTCTTTATTTCATTTTGAGTTAATTTTTCTGAGCAGTCTATACAGATAGGGGTCTAATACATTCTTTTGCACATGAACATCCAATTTTCCCCAATACCATTTATAAAAGGGTCTACCCTTCCCCAGTGAGTATTCCTGGCCTCCTGATAAATATTAGCTGACTATGGGTTTATGGTTCATAGTTGGGATCTTGATCCTCTCCCATTAGTCTATATGTCAGGTTTTATGCCAGCACCATATTGTTTTGATTACTATAATGTTGGAATGAAGTTTGAAATCAGAAATCATGACACCACCAATTTCGTTATTTCTCAGGATTGCTTTGGTTATTTGGGGTCTTTTTTGGTTCCATATGAATTTTATAATTTATCTACTTCTGTGAAAAATACCATGGAATTTGAGATAGGGATTACAATAAATCTACAGATGACCTTGTGTAGTAAGGGCATTTTTACAATATTAATTCTTAAAATCCATGAATATGGAATATCATTCCATTTATTTGTGTTTTCTTCATTTCTTTTATAAATATGCAATAGTTTATAGTATACAGATTTTTAACCTCCTAGGTTAAATGTATTCCTAAGTACTTTATCCTATTTTGTGTTATTGCAAATGAGATTATCACATTAATTTATCTTTTCAATGTTCATTTTTACTGAAACACAAATGATTCTTGTACTTGTATTTTGCATCCTGAAACATTATTGACTTCAATTATTATTCTAGTATTCTTTTTTTTTCCAGATTGGCTTTTTAAAAAATATTATTTATTAGGAGAGTCTTCAGATTTTTCTTATATAAAATAATGTCATCTGTAAACAGAGACAATTTTACTTCTTCCTCTCTGACTTTCATGCTTTTTTCTTGCCTGATTGTTTTGGGTAGGACTTCCAACAGTATGTTGAATAGAAGTGGTGAGAGTTGGCATCCTTATCTTGTTCCTGATATTAGAGGAAAAGCATTCAACCATTTACCATTGAGCATGATTGTTAACAGTGGCAACCTTGTTACATAAGACATTTATTATGTTGAAGTATGTTCCTTGTATATAAAATTTATTGAGAGTTTTTATCATGAAAATATGTTGTTATGGTTTCACTCATATGTGGAATATAAGGAATAATACAGAGGACCATAGGGCTAGGGAGGGAAAACTGAATGGGAATAAATCAGAGAAGGAGACAAACCATGAGAGACTCTTGACTCTTGGAAATAAACTGAGTGTTGCAGAAGGGGAGTGGGAGGATGCAGTAACAGGGTGATGGGCATTAAGGAGGGCATATGATGTGATGAGCACTCTATGTCATACACAACTAATGAATCATTGAATACTACATCAAAAACTAACGATGTTCTATATGTTGGCAAACTGAACTTAATAAAAAAGAAAATATGTTGAATTTTTTCAGATGCTTTTATTGCAACTGTAGAGATGTGATTTTATCTTATATTCTGTTAATGTGGTGTATCACATTTTTTGACTTGCATATATTGAATGATCCCTGCTTCCTAGAGATGAATCACACTAGATATTGGTGTATGAACCTTTTAATGTGCTGTTGAACTTGGTTTGTTAGTATTTTGTTGAGAAATTTTTGCATCTATATTTATCAGAAATATTGGCTTGTATTGCTTGTATTGTTTTTATATAACATTTATGTCAGTGTAACCCTGACCTCATAAAATGAGCTTGGAAGTGTTCCTTTCAAGTTTTTGGAAGAGTTTCAGAAGGACTTGTGTTAATTCTTCTTTAAATGTTTTATGGAATTCACCAGTGAAACCATCTGGTCCTAGGTTTTTCTTTTTGGGAGGTTTTTGATTACTAATTCAATCTACTTAGTTATTATTGGTTGCTCAGATTTTGTATATCTTTTTTTCTGTCAGTTTTATTGAGCTAAAATAGACATATTATCTTGTATATGATTAAGGTGTACAACATAATGATTTGATGTTTGTTATGTTTGATACTGCAAAATAATACTTCACATCTATCACCTCACATAGTTACATATTTTTCCTTTGGATTAGAACTTTTAAGATCTACTCTCTTAGAAACTTTCAAATTTGCAATACAGTATTATTAACTTGAGTGACAATGCTATATAGAACTTATTTGTTTTGTATCCTTTGACTACCTTTACCCATATCCCCCACCACATACCCGCTTTGACTACATTTACACATATCCCCCACTGCATACCCCCTACATCTGGCAACCACCAATTTGTTCTGTTTCTATTAGTTTGATTTTTATTACATCCCACATATAAATGATATCATAGAGTATTTGTGTTTCTCTGAATTATTTCAATTAGAATAATATCTTTCGGGTTCATTCATGATGTGGCAAAAGGCAGGATTTCCTCCTTTTATGATGAATAATATTCTGTGTGTGTGTGTGTGTGTGTGTGTGTGTGTGTACTTTATTCACATTTATGTTATCTATTTGTTTGCCAAAAGACATTTAGGTTGTTTCCATGTCTTGGCTATTGTGAATAATGTTGCAATGAACATAGGGAGCAGATTTTTATTTTGATACAGTGATTTGATTTCCTTTAGATATAGACCCCAAACTGGAATTGCTGTATCAAATAGTAATTCTATTTTTTAAAAATTTTTTGATGAATTCCCATACTGTTTTCCATACTGGCTGTACTAACTTACATTCCTACAGTATACAAGGGTTCCTTTCTCTCCATATCCTTGTAATCCTTATTATTGTTTGTCTTTTTTTAAACATCTTTATTTTTTCAGTGCTCCAAGATTCATTGTTTATGCACCATACCCAGTGCTCCATGCAAAACATGCCCTGCTTAATACACATCACTGGGCCAAACCATCCCCCCACTCTCTCCCTGCTAAAACCATTAGTTTGTTTCTCAGAGTCCATAGTCCTCATTATTTATCTCCCCTTCTGATTCCCCCCTTCATTTTTCCCTTCCTTCACCTAATATCCTCCATGCCATTCCTTGTGTACCACAAGTTAATGAAACCATATGATAATTGACTTTCCCTGCTTGACTTATTTCATTCAGCATAATCTCCTCCAGTCCTGCCCATGTTGATACAAAAGTTTGGTTTTCATCCTTTCTGATGGCTGTGTAATCCATTTTATGTATGGACCATATCTTTATCCATCCAGTAGTGCAATTGTAGGGTCATAGGGTAGCTCTATTTTTAATTTTTTGAGGAATCTCCACACTGTTCTCCAAAGGGGCTGCACCAACTTGCATTCCCACGTACAGTGTAAGAGGGTTCCCCTTTCTCCACATCCTCTCCAACACTTGTTTCCTGTCTTGTTAATTTTGACTATTCTAACTGGTATTGCTTGTCTTTTGATAGCCATTCTAATATGTGTGAAGAGATATCTCACTGTGCTTATTTAAATTTTCTGATGATTAATGTAATGTTGTGCACCTTTTTATGTACTTAGTGGCCATTTGAATATTTTCTTTGGAAAAGTATCTATTCAGGTCCTTTGCCTCTTTTTAAATTAAGTTATTCATGTTTTTTTTTTGCTATTGAGTAGTATAGGTCCTTTTAATATTTTGGATATTAACCCCTTATCACATATGTAGTTTGCAAATATTTTTCCCATTCCGGAGGTTGCTTTTTTAAATTTTGTTCATTTTTTTGTGCAGAACCTTTAAATGTGATGTGATCTCACTTGATTTTCTTTTGTTACTTGTGCTTTATGTGTCATGTCCAATAATTCATTACCAAAACAATGTCAAGAAGATTTTTCTTCCATGTTGTTTTATAACCATTTGAGTGGTATAACATAGGGGTCTAGTTCATCTTTTTGTATCTGAGTATCTAATTTCCCTAGAGCCACTTATTGAAGAGACTGTCCTTCTTTATTGACTATTCTTGGCTTCCTTGTCAATTTTTACTTGATTGTATATGCATGGGTTTATTTCTGGGATCTAAATTATTTTCTATTGGTCTGTGTATCTGTATTTTTCCCAGTGCTAAACTGTTTGAATATCATAGTTTTATAATACAGCTTTTTAAAAAAGGTTTTATTTATTTACTTGACAGAGAGAGAGCAGGAGAACACAAGCAGGGGGAACAGCAGAGGGAGAGGGAGAAGCAAATTGCTTACTGAGCAGGGAGCCAGATGCGGGGTTCAGTCACAGGACCCTGAGATCATGATCTGAGCAGAAGGCAGACGCTTAACTGACTGAGGCACCCAAGCACCCCTGTAATATAACTTGAAGTCAGAAAGTGTGATGATTCCGGCTTTGTTCTTTCTCAAGATTGTTTTGGCTATTCAGGGTCTTTTATGGTTCCATACAAATTTTAGAATTTTTTTTTAATTTCTATAAAAAAAGTCATTTAAATCCTGATAGGAAATGCACAGAACCTATAGATGGTTTGGGGTGTGCAGACTTTTTAACGATATTAATTCTTGCAATCTAGAGGCATAGATATTTTCCATTTTTGTTTTTTAAATTTTTTTCATAAATGTGTTAGAGTTTTCAGTGAACACATCTTTCACCTCCTGGCTGGATTTATTCCTAAGTATTTTATCATTTTTGATACTATTATAAATGGATTGTTTTATTTTGTTTTTTGAATAATTCATTGTTGGTGTATAGATACTACCGAGTTTTGTATGTTGGTTTTGTATCCTGAAATCTTACTGAATTTATTGATTAAATCTAACAGGGTTTTTTTTTTTTTTTTTTGGTAGAGTCTTTAGGATTTTCTACATACAAAATCCTTTTTTCTTCTCCTTCTTCTCCTTCTTCTTTTTTTTTTTCCGTGAGTGCCAACTCCAACCCTTTAGTAGTCCATGCCACTGGTACTTAGGTCTGAGCCCCTAGCCCTGATTTGCCCTCTGGGCTTTTCTCACAGAGTTCCCTCCAATCCTGGTCTCTCCTGTCCAGACCTTCTGCCAGCCCTGCTGTTTCCTAGCCCTCTTCTTCCCCAGTGAGGGATCTACAGTTTAATTATGCTTGAGCACTATACTCTTCTGTTCTCCTTGCTATGAAACTTCTGACTAATTTAGCCCTCTTCTCTTAATCTGCCAGATGTGGAATATATTTCCCACCACCCTTGCCCTTTCTTTCTTTACCTTCTGAGTCTTCAACTTCCCTGAGTTTTCAAACTAAAATCAGAGCTATAAAGCACACTATGCCAGGCATAATGAAACTTAATCTCTGCTCAAAACATTTATTCATACTGTATTCTAAATGTTCACTTTTGTGTGCTAAAGATTTTACCAGTAGCAACAAGTCATTAGAAAAATAAGTATCAAGTGCAAATCAAGTTAGACCAGCCAACAGTCCCATTCAAAATGACTGGCTGGAACAGATAAATACAAAGTGGCAAGTAGAAAGGAAGTTCCTTCTAATTAGGAAATAAGGTTTTATATATCCTCTCCATCAATATGTTTTATCCTTCTTTTTATCTTCTATGAATTAAGAAATTAATAAGTATCCAGAAAATGGGGAGGTAAAAAAGCAAATCAAATTCATCTTGTATAGTTAATCTAATTTGCAGTCTAGGCCAGTTATGATTCTCAAACGTGAACCTGTATCAGAATCACCCATAGTAGGTCTGGGGAAGAATCTGATAATTTGTGTCTCTAATACATTCTTACATGTTACTGATGATGTTGGAGTAAGGACCACACTCTGAAATCAGCAAGTGAGTCCTCCTTCTTTATTCTTCCTTTTCAAGATTGTTTTAGACATTCTGGTTCCCTTGTAATTCCATATGAATTTTAAAATCAGCTTGTCAGTTTTTCTGAAGAACATATGCAGATGGCCAACAGACACATTAAGAGATGCTCAACATCACTAATCATCAGGGAAATGCAAATAAAAACCACTATGAGATATCACCTTACAGCTGCCAGGATGGCTAAAATAAAAAAGACAAAAACAAGTGCTGGCGAGTATGTAGAGAAAAAGGAACCCTTGTGCCCTGTTGATAGAAATTTAAATTGATACAGTGACTGTGGAAAACAGTATGGAATATCCTCAAAATATTCAAAACAGAAATATTATCCAATAATTGGATGTTAAACCAATGGAAAAAAACACTAATTCAAAAAGATATATGCATACATCCCTATGTTTAGTGCAATACTATTTACAATATCCAAGATTTGGAAGCAACCTAAATGTCCATCGTAGAAGAATGGATAAAGAAGATATATATAAAGTCATATATATATATATATATATATATATGAATGATGGAATATTACACAACCATAAAAATGGATGAGATCAATAATATGGGTAAACCTAGAGGGTACTATGCGAAGTGAATTAAGTCAGACTGGGAAAGACAAATACCATACAATTTTACTCTTATGTGGAATCTAAAAATAAACCAAATGAGCAAACAAACAAAAAGCAGATTCAGACCTGTACATACAGAGAAATGATGGTTATCAGAGAAAAGTGGGGTAGGCAACTGCAAAAAGGGAAGTGGGAGATACAGCATTCCAGTTATGGAAAAAATAAATCATGGCACAGAATAATGAATACAGTAAATTATATTATAATAGAATTGTATGGTGACAGGTGGCAGCTACACTTGTGAGCACAACATAATGTATAGAGAAATTGAATCACTATTTTGTACACCTGAAATGAATGTAACATTGTGTGTGAACAATACTCAAAAAATAAACTAAAAATAATCAGCTGGTCAGTCTCTACAAAGAAGTTGACTGTGATTGAGAGATTATTTTGAATCTATAGATCAATTTGCAGAATATTGCCATTTTAGCAACATTAAGTCTTATAATTCATGAACATGGAATGTTTTGCTATATAGAACTTTTGAAATATCTTTTAACAATGTCTTTTAGTGTGCAGAGAATAAGTTTTATACTTGTTTTATTAAATTTATTGCTAAGTATTTTTTAATACTGTAAATGGATTTTCTTAATTTCAAGATTTTTAACGTGTATAGAAATACAATTTTTTTTTATATATTGATCTTATATCCTGCAACTTTGCTGAATTCATTTATTAAGTCTAATAGTGGTGTGTGTGTGTATTCTGAAGGGTTTTCTTTATGTAAGATTGTGTTATTTGCAAATAGAGGTACATTTTACCTCTTCCTTTCCAAACTGAATACCTTTTGTTTCTGCTTCTTGCCTAATTGCCTTGGCCAGAATCCCCAGAACAATCCTGAATAGAGGTGAGGAGACTGGGCATCATTGCCTTGTTCCCGATCTTAGCGGAAAAACATCAGTCTCTCATCACTAAGCATGGTGTTAGCTGTGGGTGTTTTAGAGATGCTCTTAAATACATAAAATCTTGTCATCATCAAACAGAATCAATTTTACTTCCTCCTTTCTGATTTGGATACAGTTTCCTTCTTTCTCTTGCATTATTGCTCTCTGCTTTAGACTTCTAGTATTAAGTTGCATAGGACTAGTGAGATAGGGAACCACTGTGTTCTTATATTAGAAAAACAGTTTTCAACTTTGAAAACTCAACTTTGAAAACTCAGTTTTCAAACTTTCACCATTAAATATGATGTTGGCTGTGGATTTGCCATGTATTGTCTTTATTATGTTGACATAGATCCTTCTATACCTAATTTGATGAGAGTTTTTATCATGAAAGTATATGCTTTTTCAGAATCAATTGAGATGATGAAATGATTTTTATCTTCCCATTAATGTGGTGTATTAACATCTTGCACCTCAATAATGAATCCCACTTGATGATGCTATTGTATTTGGTTAGCTAGTATTTTGCTAAGAAATTTTGCATTAGGAATATTATCCTATGGGTTTCTTTTCCTATGGATTTGGTATTAGTGTAATGCCGGTCTCATAAAATGAGTTTGGGGGTATTCCCTTCTTTTCAATTTTTTTTGAAGAGTTTGAGAAGGATCAACATTCTTTAAATTCTTTGTACAATCCACCAGAGAAACTATCTATTCTTGGGCTTTTCTTTGTTGGGAGGTTTCTGCTTACTAATTCAATCTTTTTTGCTCATTTTTAGTATGTTCTTTCTTTGTAATTCAATCTTGATACATTGTAATTTTTTTTTAAATTATTCATTTCTTCTAGGTAATCCAATTTGTTAGTATATACTTATTCACAGAATCACTCTCATGATTCCATTTCTGTGGTATCATATATAAAATCTGTTTAATTTCTGATTTTATTTAAGTCTTCTCCCTCTTTCTTAGTCTAGCTGAAGGTTTGTCAATTTTATCTTTTCAAAAACAAACTTTTGATTTAATTGATCTTTTCTATTGTTTTTCTGGTCTCTACTTCTCCTCTGATCTTTGTTATTTCCCTTTTCCTGCCAACATTGGACTTAAACTTTCTTCTTTTGCTTGTTCCTTGAAGTGTAAATTTATGTTATTTGATTTTTTTCTTTGTGTAAGCATTATGGCCATTAACTTCCCTCCTAGAACTGATTTTGCTACATCCAATAACTTGGTTTGTTGTGTTCTCACTTACATTTATCTCAAGATTTTTTTTAATTTCCCTTTTGATTTCTTCTTTAACTCATTGGTTGTTCAGGAGTGTGTTGTTTAATTTCCCCATATTTGTGAACTTTCCAGTTTTCCTCCTATTGATTTCTAGTTTCACACCATTGTGGTTGAGTGATACTTGATTTGATTTCAGTCTTCTTAAATTTGTAAGACTTGTTTTGTGACCTAACACATACTATTGTAGAGTATCTTCCACTTGTATTGAGAAAATAGCTGATGCTATTGGATGGCATGTTCCTTACGTGTCTCTTAGGTCCATTTGGTCTAAATATATTTCCAATCCAATGTTTTCTTAATAATTTTTTATCTAGGTGATCTATCAACTGTTGCTATTATTATATTTTTATTTTTTCCTTCAGATATGTTAGTATTTGCTTAATATATTTAGGTGCTCCATACTGGGTGCATATATAGTTACAATTTATATATTCATGTTCTGGGTACATACATAGTATATCTTGATGAATCAACCCTTTATCATTGTACAATGACCTTCTTTGTCTCCTGTGATGTTTTTTACTTATAATCTATTTATTTGTTATAAGTATCAGATAAATATCCTTGCTCTATTTTTGGCTTCCACTTGTGTAGAATATCTTTTTCCATCCCTTAACTTTGAGGCTATGTGTATCCTTAAAGATGAACTTAGTCCTTTGTAGGCAGTGTATAGTTGTGTCTGATATTTTTATCTATTCAGCCATTCTATGCACGTTGATAAGAGAACTGAATCCATTTACATGCTGGGGGGGGTGGGCAAATGGGCTAAATGGGTGATGGGCATTAAAGAAGGCACTTATTGGGATGAGCACTGGGTGTTATATGTAAGTGATAAATCACTAAATTTTACTCTTTTCTAAATTATTTTTATTTATTTATTTTATTTTTTTTTCTAAATTATTTTTATTAACATATAATGTATTCTTTGCCCCAGGGTTATAGGTCTGTGAATCACCAGGCCTACACATTTCACAGCACTCACCATAGCACATACCCTCCTCAATGTCCATAAACCAACCATCCTAAATTTTACTCTTGAAACCAGTACTACACTATATGCTAACTAACTTGAATTTAAATAAAAAATAAACTAGAGGGGCGCCTGGGTGGCTCAGTGGGTTAAAGCCTCTGCCTTCGGTTCAGGTCATGATCCCAGGGTCCTGGGACTGAGCTCCACATCGGGCTCTCTGCTTAGCGGGAAGCCTGTTTCCCTTCCTCTCTCTCTGCCTGCCTCTCTGCCTACTTATGATCTCTGTCTGTCAAATAAATAAATAAAATCTTTTTAAAAAACTAGAAAAATAATAATTATTGATAGGTAAGGACTTACTATTGTCATCTTATTATTTTCTGTTTTGCAAT
Source organism: Mellivora capensis (assembly GCA_004024625.1). Classification (NCBI taxonomy): domain Eukaryota; kingdom Metazoa; phylum Chordata; class Mammalia; order Carnivora; family Mustelidae; genus Mellivora; species Mellivora capensis. Next base: position 4,006 of record PISX010026104.1, on the reverse strand, counting down.
TGTTTCATTCTTTTCTTCCTCTCTTGCTATCTTCCTTTATAAGTCAATGGTTTTCCTAACTGGTATGATTCGATTAATCTCTTTTGTGTGTGTGTATCTACTGTTAACTGCTTGCTTTGTTGTTACAATGAGGCTTACATAAAACACCTTAGAGTTATAATAGTCCATTTTATGCTGATAACAAATTAACTTTGGATACATAATAAAACTACCATTTTACTCCCCAACCCCACATACTATGTTTTTGATGCCACAATTTACATCTTTTATTGTTATTCATTAATAAATTATTGTAGTTACAGTTATTTTTAATCATTTCAATCATTTAATCATTTCATACTTTATCCTTATAAATATAATTACACATCACAATATTAGAGTATATTAGAGTATTAGAGTATTCTGAATAAAATACTTTCTTTACCTGTGTGTTTATATTTTCATGTTACTACTTAGAACCCTTTCATTTCACTTGAAAAATTCCTTTCAGCATTTCTTATAAGATAAGTCTAGTTGTAATGAACTCTCTAACTAGCTCTCGCTCTCTCTCAATATCTCTTTCTCTCTGGGAAAGTCTTTCTCTCTCTTCATTTCTAAACTTCCCTGGGTATAGTATTCTTGGTTGACACTTTTCTTTTTCTCAGAACTTTGAAAGAACATCCCACCCTCTCCTAGTCTGCTAGGTTCCTGCTGAGAATTCTTTGAATAGTCTTATGTGGGTTCCCTTATATATGAGGTTTTTTTTCTCTTGCTGCTTTTAATCTTTTCTCTTTGTCTTTGATTTTGGACAGTTTTATAGTGTATCTTGAAGAACATCTGGGTTGGAATTGTTTGGAAACCAGTGAACTTTGTGAAGCTGAATATTCAAATACCCATCCAGAATTGGAAATTCCTCAGCTATTACTTCTTTAAACAAGCTTTCTCCCTCTTTTCTTCTCCTGGGAGTCCAGTATTTTATGGAATGCTTCTCTTAATTTTATCCCATAACTCATATCAGCTTTTTTCACTTTTTAAAATTCTTTTCTCTTTGTTCTATTCTGGACGATTTCAAATAACCTACCTTTGACTCCAGAAATTATTTCTTCTGCTTGTTTGAATATGTTGTTGATGTTCTCTATTGCATTTTTTTAATTTCATTCATTGTATTCTTCAGCTTTATAATTTCTGTTTGGTTCTTATGATTTTTAGTCTCTGTTAAATTTCTTGTTTTGTGTACTGTTTTCCTGAATTTGTTGAATTGTCTCTATATGCTTTCTTGTAGCACACTGAACTTCCTTTAAAAACTATTTTGAAATGTTTACTGGAAAAAAATTGCATATCTCCATATCTTTGGGGGGTCCGTTTCTAAAAAAAAAAATGCGTTCCTTTGGTAATATCAAGTTTCCTTAATTTTTCATGTTCCTTATAGTCTTGGGTTGCTGTCTTTGCATTTGAAAAAGCATTCACTTCCTCTAGTCTTTATTGACTGACCTCTTTTTCTATGCATCTCATCAGGGTGTTTTTTTTTTTTTTTCCTCCATGGGTAGTCTGGAAATTTTCTGCTGGACTTCGAACTTTCACAAAAGCACACTCATCTGTGGATGACTGTAAAAATCAATTTTTTTTTAGGGGGAAGACAGTAGAAAATTATTCTGCTATTTTCATGATGTCCTCTAACAGGCAATTTTCAAAGGTGGTGAGTGTCAGAAATATGAGTGTACTGGGTGCCAACAAATGATATGAGAATACTAGGGAGAAAGTTTGGGAAGTGTTCATTTTAATTTCTCAATTAAGCTTTTTATTTTGAAAGTATTGCAGGTTTACATGCAGTTGTAAGAAACAATACAGAGATATGCTTTGTAGCCTTTACTCAGTTTCTTCCATGATAACATTTTGCAAAACTGTAGTACAATATTATAACCAGGATATTAACATTGTTACAGGACACAGAGAAGAGATAGGATATTTCTGTATCAGGAAATCACTAGTTACTCTTCCATAACCACACTTACTTCTCTCCTGACCTCTCCATTCCCCCTTAACCATTGGCAATCACTAATCTGTTCCCCATTAGTAAATGACAATATTTCAAGGATGTTATATAAATGGAGTCATACCATATGAGACTTTTGGGGATTGACTTTTCCCATTCAGTGTAATTCTTTGGATATTCACCCAAGTTGTTGCATGTACCAATATCTGGCCCCTTTTTATTCATGAGTAATATTCCATGGTATGGATATTCCATAATTACTCACCCATTGAAAGACATCTGGGATCTTTCCAGATTGGGCTATCATGAACAAAGCTTCTCTAAATATTTGTTTAGAGGGTTTTTTTTCCTCCAAGATTTTATTTAAATTCAAATTATTTAACATATAGAGGTGGGGTTTTTTTGTTGTTTTTGTTTTGTTGTTGTTTGTTTGTTTGTTTTTATAAAAGTAAGTTTTCATTTCTCTGGGACAACTACCCAGGTATACTTTCTGGGTTATATGGTAGTGGTATGTTTTGTGTCTTAAGAAACCATCATACTATTTTCAGAGTGGCTGTTCCATTTAGCATTCTCACCAGCAAGGTATAAATGATTGAGCTTCTTTAAAACTTTGCCAGCATTTGGTATTGTCACTATTTTTTATTTTAGCCCTTTTTTTAAAAGATTTTATTTATTTGACAGAGAGAGTGAGCACAGGCAGACAGAGTGGCAGGCAGAGGCAGAGGGAGAAGCAGGCCCCCTGCTGAACAAGGAGCCCGATGTGGGACTTGATCCCAGGAGGCTGGGATCACGATCTGAGCTGAAGGCAGCTGCTTAACCAACTGAGCCACCCAGGCGTCCTTATTTTAGCCCTTTTAATAGGTATGTAGTGGCATCGCATTGTGGTTTTCATTTGCATTTCTCCAATGACTAATAATGTTGAACACCTTTTCATGTGCTTAACTGTCATCCATATAATCCTCTAGAGTAAAATATCCATCTTTTGCCCATTTTCTAATTGGAGGGTGTATTTTTTCTTACTGCTGAGTTTTGGTAATTTTTAAAATATATTCTAGATAACAGTGTTTTTCTCAGATACATGGTTTGAAAATATTTTTCCTAGCCTATAACTTGTCTTTTCATTCTCTTCATGTGATCTTTCATAGAGCAAAAATGTCTATTTTGATGAGATTCATTTTATCAATTCTTCATTTCATGGTTCAAGCTTTCGGTATGAAGTCTAAGAACTTCTTTGCCTAGCCCTAGATGAAGATTTTCTCCTTAAAAAAAGTTTTGTAGCTTTAAATTTAAGCCCATTATGTATTTTTTTTGTCTTTCTCTAATTTATTTATTTCACTTAGCATAATACCCTCTAGTTCCATCCACATCTTTGTACTTGGCAAGATTTCATTCTTTTGATGGCTGAGTCATATTCCATTGTATTTATATACCACATCTTCTTTATCCATTCACCTGTCGATGGATATCTGGGCTCTTTCCATAGTTTGGTTACTGTGGACATTGCTGCTATAAACATTGGGGTGTAGGTACCCCTTCAGATCACTACATTTGTATCTTTGGTGTAAATAACTAGTAGTACAATTGCTGGGTCATAGAACAAATATTGTTCAAATGTCTATGCTACCTAAAGCAATCTACACATTCAGTGCAATACCTATGAAAATACCATCACCTTTTTTCAGAGAGCTGGAACAAGTAATCCTAAAATTTGTAAGGAGCAAGAAGAGACCCTGAGTAGCCAAAGGAATATTGAAAAAGAAAACCAAAGCTGACGTCATCATGATTCCAGAGTGCAAGCTATATTACAAAGCTGTTATCATCAAAGCACTATGCTGCTGGCACAAAAACAGACACATAGATCAATGAAACAGAATAAAGAAGCCAGAAATGGACCCTCAACTCTATGGTCAACTAAGCTTTGACAAAGCAGGGAACAATGTCCAATGGTAAGAAGACAGTCTCTTCAACAAAAGGTTTTGGGCAAATTGGACATCCACATGTGGAAGAATGAAACTGGACCATTTTTTTACACCA
>PISX010026103.1:0-24995 GCA_004024625.1 Mellivora capensis | reverse complement strand
GGGGGAGATGAACCATGAGAGACTATGGACTCTGAAAAACAACCTGAGGGTTTTGAAGGGGCGGGGGGTGGGAGGTTGGGGGAGCCAGGTGGTGGGTATTGTGGAGGGCACGCATTGCATGGAGCACTGGGTGTGGTGTAAAACTATGAACTCTGTTACGCTGAAAAGAAATAAAAAAATAAAATATTAAAAAAAAATAGAGAAAGGCAGAAAAAGATCACCTCAATAGAATAAAAGAAATTATTCAACAACAAAAAAAATGACAATGGTTGATACAAAAGCTAAATCTGGAATGTTACAAAAGTTTAGGAAACAGAGTTATTTTTTGGGTACTTATATTCGCTTTCTTACTGTCTTATCTGGTAAAAGAAAACATGTAAAGTCCTGTCACTGACAGTTTTAATATGCTTCAGTTTGAATGTCTACCTTCCCCCATTTTAAAGGATTATTGTGAGAAACGAAGATTATGTTTGGGAAATTTCTTTAAGATCTGTAAAGTGTTGTCTGGTGTAAATTATGAATTATTAAAAACTCATATCTGACAACAGTGTAAGGTTTTACAGGCGAGATAAACACGACACCAGGCGAGGTAGGCACAATGCAAGATTTATTAAAGGTACTCTCTGGGGAAGTTTCAGGGCTCAGGAGAAGGGGAGCCAGGAAAGTAGCTCCGTGAGGAGGTGGGCACCCTCGGGGAGGTTCCAAGACTCTGGAGAGGAGTCCGTGAAGTTGTGCCTGGAGGGGGTCGAGGCTGTCTTTTATCTGGGTTAAGACAGGGAATGGGTTCACAGCCATATAAGGTATGGTATTCAGGGATTGGAGGGTTGGGGGAGTCTTGATGTTCCCGTTTCTTGCATAGGTATCGAGTTACTTGTGGAGATGTGACCTGGGCATACATCCTTATGGCGGGAGAGTCAAGGGTTAGTTAAGGGGGAGGGGGGGTTGGAAGATGGCGGCCTGGCAGTCATTTCTATTGTTCCTCCTGAATTCCCGGAGCTGCCGACCCAACAAACAGAATTATAGGTAGTTCTCAAGATTACATTATGTAGTTATATATTAATCAGGTTAGACTATGTACCATTAAGAAAAGTGGACACAATTGTCTTGGTTTTATCTTGAAAAATAGGATCTAGGTTTTTTTATACTTTTTTAAAAAAATTATCCATTTCATGAAAGTATTTTTAATGACTATTGAAATCAAGAACAGCTGAGGTTTTCATAGCTAGAATTATTAATATATATGCTATGCATTTGAATACAAATTTAGGTAAGTAAGTCCTATCTGAGTTATAATTTATAGATCATCATAAGTAGCAGGAATTCCCTGCTACTATTAGTAATAATAACTTACATCTTCCTAGCATTTTTTTCGAGAAGCTTTCTCAGAAAATGTTATAGAAATATTTTTGCCTTATTACAACAAAACACATTTAGTTGAAGGAAGTTTTTTTCAATTGGACAATATGGTAGTTTCATCAAAACGAAACAATTATTTCATTTTAAAAACAATTTCAGATAGAAAAGAAAAATGTTAGGGGTGCCTGGGTGGCTCAATTGGTTAAGCATCTGACTCTTGATTTCAGCTCAGGTCATGATCTTAGGGTCATGGGTTTGAGCCCTTTGTCAAGCTCTGTTTTGGGAGTGGAGTCTATATGAGATTCTCTCCCATACCCTCTCCCTTTGCCCCTCCCCCTGCTCTCTCTCTCTCCATTTCTTTCTCTCAAATAAATAAAAAAATAAATAAAACCTTAGGGAAAAAAAGAAAAATTTTATATTAATGGCCATCTTGTCCAAAACAACTTGTTGAACTATTTTGTGTGAATGTTAACTATATAGTGGATATACTTGATAAGACTATGTTAGGAAGATGGTTAGTGACTGATATATTTTTGTTCAGTGCCCTAAGATATCTTTTTTTATATCATAAGGTTTAGTCAAATTCTCACAATGAAATTAACAAATTTATTTTCTTAAAAAGTGAAAGTTGTATATACTTTGCTCTAATAGAGTGTGTGGAGAGAGTGACCTCAGCAGAGAAAAGCGGCCACATGGTAGGTCTTGGGAGAGCAGAGATGGGATCCTATTCCTGGTTCACGGCTTTTATCCCTATGATCCTGGCACAGTAATTGAGGAAGCTTCATCTTTAAAAGAAATAATAATTTAATTACCCTGCATGAATGTAATGACTAAATAAGGTAATCTGAATTAAAGTTTAACATTGCTTAAGAAATGTTATTGTATTTTTTAAAACAACAAACACGAATACAAGATCAAAATGTTTGAAAGTCTCTACAAATACAGGTAGTGGAAACTCTTTGAGGCCTTAGGGCTTGGTATTTCCCCATCATGCAAAATAATTTCCCCTGATAGTCACATGACTTTTTATCAGTCAAGCTTCAGTTTAAATATGACTGTTTTATAGATTGTTTTCCTGATCAGTCTTTAAAGTTGCCTCTCCTTCCTCAAAGCCTTTCTGTAGTTCACCACCTTCTTGCTTTTTCTTCCTAGAATGGATCACCATGTGATCAATCTACTTGATTGTGTTCATTCTCTGTTCCTTTAGGGGAAAGTAGCTATTTTGATTTATTTGTTTAAACTTCAGTGCCTATTTAGGCCCTCAATGAATATCTGAGGATAAATCAATGAACAATTAATGATCACAGATAAGATTAGTGTGTGGATATATGCATATATATATTATATAGAGAGATGTATAAATATGTATACATATATATTTATATCAGTATGTAACTGATTTCTTGCTAACCTAACATTTTGAGAATTCTTTGTGCATAAAATTGGGTAAAGAAGATTAAAGTGTTACATGAAATTGTTATTTTAACTTAAGGCAAACTATTTTAACAAGACTTTTGTGTAAGATTATCTTAATTGGCTTGTTTTGTCACAACAAAATACTATAGATTTTGGTGTAATTTGGGTGGCTTAAACAAGATTTTTTCCCCCCACGGTCCTAGAGGATGGGAAGTCTAAGGTCAAGGTGCCAGCTGATTTGGCTCCTGGTGAAAGTTCTCACTCTGGCTTGTAGACAGAAACTTCTCTTTACGTTCTCACATGGCCTTTTCTCAGCGCTATGTGCAGGAGAGAAGTATCTTTCTCCTTTTTAAGATCATCAGTCTCATCATGAGGACCTTAGCTTCATGACCTAATCTAACCCTAATTACTTCCCAAAGGCCAAGTCTCTAAAAAGCATCACATTGAATAACAGGGTTTCAACATATGAATTTGTACCAGGAGAGCACAAACATTCAGTCCACAGCAAAGACTGACATATTTTTACAAGCTTTTTGTATAAAGTCAAAATACCTTCACAAGCTCTTTGTGTAAAAACTTGGTAACCAGCATATAATGTAAATTATTACTTAATTTCTACCACTATATATTACATTTTTTCATTGCCCATTATTTTGCCAACTATTAACTCCCAGGTTTTAATTGAAAGCACATTTAAAACATTAAAATAATTAAAATTTTATTTTTATTGCATTGGCATTTCCTGGATGGTAATAATTTTATGTTTTAAAATTTGGAAGGAACTATTTATTATAAAGCTGACAGTCCACAGGTGGGTAATTCACAAGAATTATAAAAGACTAGACTATCTACTTGATTTATTTTATTCTTAAACACTTAATCAGACTTTCATAACCAGAATAAACTCCTAAGGCAAATTAAACTCCATTAATTCTTTCAAGACCAATTTAGTGATCACTTCTATAAAAGAATTATCTAAGGAACATATGAAAAATTCAGATAAATATAAGTCAAATACATATATAATTCAAATTTTCTATTAAGTTGATCTGGAAATCACCATCACTCAAAATTAAAAATCAACTATAATTTATATAATATAAGCAAAAAATAGAAAAGTATATTTACCAATAAAAAGCTCATTTATTTGAATTAACAATTAAGATATTAACATTCACAATACTCTGTTAGACTGAAATTCCTTTTGTCCTTAACATTACATATTTTAGAAAATTCTTAAAGAAACAAAATTGGAATTTTAAAGATCATAATATTTCATGACAAAACTGTATAATGGGAAATGTACTTAAAAGATGAAGTTTATGGCACATCCTAATTATATCAAACATGTGAGATCAAATATCATTTTCAAGAAATAATCTTCAATAGAGATTATTATACTAAGGTGATAAAATAAGTTTTGGATTTCATGTAAAATGTAATTAAACAGAAAACAAAGCTATTCATTTTTTACCTAAAATCATTGAAAACATGAAACTATTAATTATTTTGAATGTTGAATTCAAATATTTTGAATTGTTGACTGAATGAGAGAAAAGAAAATGAATCTTGATTTTTTTTTCTTAGATACTTGATGTATAATCAAGCCTAACACATTCATTTAAAAAGAATTGAAAATATCAAGGTTGCTGCATAATCCCTCCATAATCAACAGCTAATGTTAATCTTTTTTTTTTTATCTCTTAAAGGTTTATTTTAATTTGTCCTCACCTAATCGTATTAATTTACTTTAATCTTTTACATTAAACTTCTCAAAAAAAATCTCAGTCGAGCTCAGGAAAAGCAATTTTGCTTATCTGGACCTAATTTCCTGTTCTGTAAAATCAGACAGTTGTTCTATATCTCTTTCAGCTTTCACATTGTGCAGTTTAAAATAAAGCAAAATTCAGATAAAGTATCCAAATTAATTGAGAACATAGAGAATTAAGGAGGAAATAGATTAGTCATTAGAGGAGAAAAGTTTCAAAACCCTTATACTTTCAACTTAAAAATTTTTTAATTTAAATATTTAATTTAAAATGATTTAAATATTTACATTAAATATGTACATTTAAGTATGTATCCTGGATCAATTTATCTTTTTTATAATCACTAAAAAAGCTATTTCCTCATCATCCTATGTCTCATAATTATTCAAGCCATTTTTTTAAGTTTTATTTGGAGATAATTTTAAATGTACAGAAAATGGCAGGGAGACAATAACACAAATGGTCTTATGTACCCTTTACTCATAGTTACCAACTGTTAACATTGGCTCTATATGCTAATATATTATTTGTGCTCACTCACTCTATCTTTCTGTCCTAGTATGTATTTTTTTTTGTTTTTCTTTGTCCAAAATGAATCTGTTATAAATTATATTTCAATTAAAAATTATACTTATTTCCACACTTTCCCCCAAGCCCCACTGTTCCTAGGATATTTCAATTTGCTTTCTAATAATTTCTTAGAGAAAAAATCAGATTTAGTATATTAAATTGAATCTTTATGGTGCTGTGATACACATAAAATCTGAATCTACCTTCCCTATAGCTAACACACCTAACTTTAAAATTAGCATTTAATAATAGAAATGGAATAAGATTTGACCAATAGTGTGGGCAAATTGGTTTGGTAATACAGAATAATTGAAAAAAACTAATTTAGTAAAAATAATGAATGAATGATTTTTACAACTTATACTGTAAATGCTTTTAAAATGACATGAATCAACAAAAGTAAGATAAATGATGGAGTTTAGTATTTATTGTTTCACCTAAAATTGTTTTATGAAACTACTGGAATTGCAGAAAGTAAAAAGTCTTATCATTGTAAAAATCATGATTATCTTTTTCTCCAATTGGGAAAAAAAGTCTTACACACACCAATTTTGCTTTCAAATTTAGATTTATTTTTATGTTATTTTTATTTCTGCATCAAGGTAACATTAGATTTGTAAAAGTGACTTAAATGTTTTCCTTTTTTTTTTATTCTGTCCTGGAAGAAATAAAACAGTGCATGGATTAGAAAATTGACTTGAGTCCCCACCTGAACATTTTATGTGTCTATACTTTAATGCTTAATGGGAACTTATGAGAGGCTTTATTGAGAACTGCTAATTGCATTTTATTTTTGAAATGCATTCACTTCCTTCAGCTACCTAAGTAAATGAAAATATTTTATGGCACACATTTAGCAAATACATTCTGTTTTTGTGTCATGTAAAACGGTGTTCTTTGTTTTTTAGTCCATCATTTCTAAAGCCATTTATGAGATGGAATAGAGAATAATTTTATTTGAATACATGATCATAATTAGAAATTACTAAACAAGTGATTTCCATTTATTTTACTTTTAAAATATTCTTTTTACCTGTGTTTAATAAGAGCAGAAAATTTTCTTACACTTATAAGCATGGCAAGAAGTATGTCAAAACATCTAAAAATACTTTATTTTTATGAAACTTAAAGCAAATATTCAAAAGTGCTTTTCTTCATGTTTGAAAGAAATCCATTATCCAAATCCATTATTCTTTCTGAAGATATGTTTTACTGAATATAAAATAATCAGAACAAAAAAGTCAACATTTTTTTCAGTAGATTTATTTGAAATTTATGATAAAATGTGAATCTGCTTTCAATAATTTTGATTACTTTTTCTATTTATTATATAATAAATTACATATTTGCAGGCAATAACCTATTTCAAACTCAATTTAGTCATCATATGTATTCATTACCATAGGCAACAGTCATTTTAATATCCTCTTGCTGTAATATTGTCAGTTACAAAATCAACTCCCACAGTGTTATTTGGAAGTAAAATAACTATAAAATTCTAAGACATCATTAAAGGTCTTAATTACTTTATGCCAAAAGGTGGTAAGCACATCACAAGAAGTCCTAATGATTTAATTTACTTTTGTGTTACCCATGAAAATAATGGAATAGAGACTATTTTTATACACACATGAAATTGTTATTTAATTAAAATATTTCTAACATGATCATTCCTGAATTGTGCAGTTTTAAAAATACTAATATAAGTCTATTTGCTATAAAGTAAAAGGATACAATGTTAAATTTGGGAGTAATAATACCACAAATTCCATACTGTACAACTCAAGTTTAAATTATGCTTTATTTTAACTAAGACAAAATTGATTTATGTCACTTTATTTTTAATCAAGTAACAATCAAATAATTTTGCTTAAGAATTGCTAGTATAACTTTTCTATATAGCTATATCTATAAAATTAGTTTTGTTTACATAAAGTATTAGGTTGGTCAAAATGAGAAGAAAGCACTGATAGGTATCTGGATGGTTTTAAACATAAATTAGAGTCCCTTGCTAGTATATAACTTTGCTTCTATGTTTAGATCTACAGTTTAACTTGCGCTTACCTGTAGCATTTCTATATGATAATATCTTCGAGAATTCATTTAAAAGAAACACACTTCCTCTCATATTTTATCATTTTGCTTGTTTGTCTTCACCTCTTCATATATTTCAGAAAAATAATATATTTGTTCTTGTTCATAATGACAATATAAATTATATATTACATGATTTTAAAGAGAAAATTCAGTTCCTGTATTTTTTTTTCTTGTCCAGTCAACTCTAAGCATAACAAAGATCTTACAAGCTTAACAACTTAAATCTTTTCCAATAAATACCTTATTTCTCCCCAAATCCTTACTACTGTTTCCTGTGGACATGTCATTCCCTTTCTTAGGAAGAGAGCATGACACCATCCTGAAAATAATCCCTATGTTTAAAGAAACCTGGTGTAGTTGTGGAGTTTCTATTTTGATTAAATAATTGAACACGGGTACATTATTAAGTACAGATTTAATAGTCTCTTTTTGATGTGGCTTTCCCCTCACAATGAAGAACAGCTCTACTAAAATTCAATTTGGTCTGTATACCAATTTCTACCACTTACACATTTTTCAAATGTCTGCTAAAAATATTTCTGACTTGTGGGTTTCTTTTTTTTTTTTGTCACTTTGATTTCTGCTAAGCCAGTCAATTCTTTCTCCCTTCCGCTTTTCCCATCAATAACCTCTTTTCAAACTTAACTAGAAAGCTGCTTTAAAATGTATTTGTTACAAAGCACTTTCACATAACATATGAATTCATATGGCTAAAATGTAGACTGCAGTTCATTTTTGAACATGTGAAATTCATTAATCATTATTCATATTTGTTAGTTGATTAAAAAGCATGTCAGAAGTTAGCATTTTCCTTTGAAAAGTTAATTTAAAATAAATTTTTGTTCTTGTTTAAACTTCATAAATGTAAATATACTGAAAAACTCTGTAGGAATTATGTTTAATTGGATATTTTGTTTATCAGTATTCAGTACTTTGTGATAACTCCGTTATGGGATCTTGTTGTTACTTGCATAGATTTTTTTTTTTTTTTAAAGATTTATTTATTTGACAGGCAGAGATCACAAGTAGGCAGAGTGGCAGCCAGAGAGAGAGGAAGAGAAGCAGGCTCCCCTCAGAGCAGAGAGCCCGACGTGGGGCTTGATCCCAGGACCCCAGGATCATGACCTGAGCTGGAGGCGGAGGCTTTAACCCACTGAGCCACCCAGGTGCCCCTACTTGCATAGATTTTAAAGGAAGTTATTGATAGGAGAGCTATTACATGTATACAAAAATTCAAGATATTAATCTCATTTTTTATGTAAAAGAATCAAAGGTTCGTACTTTCTAAGAGTCCTAAATAAAGGGTTATAGCATGAAAATAATGCTTTTAAACTACACTATAGTAAATCTTACCTATATACTCTAAAATTACTAGAAAAGCTTTGGTCTGAATCTCTGGGCTCTCACACTCTTCATATCATCTGAAGACTCTTTAGAAATAATTTTTGCCAATCTTTTTTTTTCCTTTAAAAAAAAAGCATTTTACATGTACTATAACAGTGCCTTCTGAAACTAATAATACATGATATGCTAATTAATTGAATTTAAATTAACAAAATAAAAAAATAAATGTAATGTTATAAACAGAGTGAAGATACGAACTGATGGACTATTCATGCTGTCATAGTTAACTTTAACCAGTAAATGTCTAACATAGATTTTATTAAATATAGTCTACCCAATGAGAATCTTATATTCTTCAAAAACTTTAAAGGAAGAACAGCTTGACTCCGGTGAAAGTAAGTAAGGGCTGCAATTGTTCCTAAAAGAACGTCACGGAATTCCTAGGAATACCAGGGGTACATTTGGAGAACCACTCCTGGAGATGCATTATTTTGTTCATAAAACAGAGTTCAGCTCACCAAAGTAGTTGTAAAATTAAGCTTTTTAAAAATTATTTGATTGTGTCAAGTTTTAAATAGTTAAGAAAAAACTTACATTGTCATTTTCACTTTTAGTAACTGAAATATAATTTTCCATAGCAAATGCAGTGTATATAGTTTTAAAAATAATAAAATATTTAGACTTAGGTAAATTCATCTTAAAAATGATAATATATGTACTAGATTCATTATGTCAAATAATTGAGTATTAGCTATTATAGAGAACTGTTAAGTTTGCTCTCATCCTCCCTTTTGGAGGAAGTTAAAGTGAATAAGTAGGCACAAGATAAATGAAGCACCATTTCTATACTTCAGAATTATTTAAAAGTAGAAGTAACTCCTTATGGGAATCTAGAAAGTCAGTCTTCTCCTAGGTTGTGGGATTTAACTGGCCTTTGAGCTCTGGAAGAATTTCAAGAGATGTACATGGCAGGAACAGCTCCCCAGAGACAAGGAAGGGCCAAACGAATAAAGGTGCAGATGGAAAGGGGAAAAGGCAGTTGTGGACAAATAAGTGGATTATTGTACCTGTATTTTAAGGTCTGTGTGGAATAGTAGAGTTAAAGGACTAAACATTTTGGAAAGGTAAAGGTCAGATTGCAGATTAATTAAATGCCAGGTTGACTTCGAAATGGGAACAAATGAAGGCAGAACTTAATAATTTGGTTCAAAGGCAGGGGACGGTCAATGCTGAGTTTTATTTCTATTATTCCTACAGGAGCATATACAGTGGGTAGGAAAGAAAGAGAACTAAATCATGAAAAAAGTTAAAATTATCACTGGAAGCAAATACTATGTGTTTGAAATTCAACTCCAGTGACTGACACTTCTCTCTGGCACTCAGGACTCACTACCTTTTCTCTCCAAAGAACTGTTGGATTATACTGTTTTAAAGTCTGCCTTGAAACAAAACAGGCTTCAAAGTCTAGATCTTCCTCATGGAGCTAATACCTGCATGTTATTTGATCACTCATATATCACATTGTCAGTAAAAGAAATATAAATTTCTCTTCATCAATCTGAAAAGCATAATTTTAATCTTTCTGAGTTACTGTAAAGATTGAAGAAGTAGTTCACTCGTGTTTAACATGCAACTAACATTCATTGCTATTTTACTCTTTCTTAACCTATAAAATGCATGTATGGAAGTTTCATCCATATTATGAGGGTGACTATTATATGGGCCTCTTTGGAAATAGTAATAGGCAGAAGGAGAAACATAGTAAATATGCTCCAAATTACATTTAGTTTTATATTTGTTTAGTATTATTTTTATGTTTATAACATCTCATTATCTTATAATAGTTATGCCAAGGGAAAAACACATTTTTTCTAGTTACAAATCTCAGTGTATAACCTCATAACAGTACAAAAGGGAATTTGCACACTCAAAGGTAAATTTGTAATTTACTTTTTCCACTTCATCACGTTATTCTTTCCTCAGATTTTATTTTCCTTATTATAGCTCACTTTTTTGACCTAATAAATTTTGACCTAAAAAACTAGAATCTACCCAGTACTGTGCTAATCACTATGAATACCCAAAAACAATGAAACTGCATATCTATGTGTTGACAGAAAATGGCTTAAAACAGAGAAAATATTTAATTGAATAAAAAGCAGCCATACTTTTCTACTAATTGTCACTGAAACATAAGTTTACTGAAAATCCTTTCAGGTTGCTTTAATGAATAGAAAAATAATTTGAGATCCCATAAGCAAATGATTTCAATCAAGGAAAATACTTTATTTCATCTTGGATGGATCTTTGTCAACTTTGGTGTATGTGAAGAATACACATCTACCTTCATCTACCTTCTTTTCACTTTATTTGTCATTCTTTTGAATAGCTAGCATTTGGATCTGCTGATCTTTCTTCCTTAATTTTAAATACTTCTGTTTATTTGAACTTATATGTAAGCAAAGTAAAATGAAACTTGCTGGTACTTGACATTATATGTAAAATTATATAGCACCTTGACTCCATGGCTGGGATATAGTAAGAAAAACAACAACAAAAAAATTTCACATCCTCTCTTTTGACCCTGTTTTCTTCCTGCCACCAGTCCCAGTAATGGAATTAAAAAGAAAATAAAATTATTGCTTGTTATAGTCTGAGCATGGTTCCTTTTTAAACAAGCAACAATGACAGAAAAAATAGGAGCCTATGCATGGGAGATATTTATGGGTATGCAAGAAAACCTTTCAAACAAAATAATGCAATGTAAAATCAAGTCAAACATTTATATTTTGTAACTAAAATAAACACAAAATGCTTATCTTATGGTATGAATTATATTCATAAGATGTTATTACTTATAAGGTATAAGACATTTTATCATACCATTCTAAGAAATCCCAAATAGTTGAGTTTTAAGAAAATAGTTGTGTAATCACTCTAATGTTGCCATCATTGGTGAGTTATGACCTCTCTTAACTATGACAGAGGGAAACATATCCACCTCTGACAACTACTCAGTCCCTGGTGTTTTGTTGGAACAGGTGGGTGGCGAGTTGTGGTGCTTACACTTTATAGCCTCTTCACACCTGAAAGCCTGTACTTCCCACATTGCCATGAAAGTTTCCATCAACGATGCCACTAAATTGCCTTCCTGGACATTTGTTCCTCTGTCTCATCAGGACAAGAACACTCTAGAGCAGTGGGAAGATGCTAAATATAGGCTACCGCTGCACATTGCTGAATTTTCTCCTCGATGATCTCCAAGGTCAACCTCAACTGTGTTAGTACTGCTCCCATACCCATTAGCTATCTTGAGGTTAAAACAAAAGAAAACTATTAGGTGACTTATAACTTCAATAAATGGATACTTTTATGTACCTCGTTTTTTTTCTTAATGACCCAATCTTATTCTTGGATGAGCTAAAATCAAGTGTATTAAAATATTTTCTAATTCTTAAAACTCTCTGAGACATCTATAATTATCATCAACTAAATCTAATTTATGATATACTAGGAAGCCATTTACCAATGTTGCCCTAGCATTTTGTGACATCAACTAATTTCTTCGTATTAGAACATACATTATTAATTTTATATTTTATTGAAGTTATTAATACATATTTGCAAGTAGTATAAAATTACTTAAGGATTTCAATATTAAATCAATTTGTTTTGGACCTATTTTCAATCTAGTGGTTGAATATAAGCTTTGTATGTGTGTAAAAAAAAAATAGGAAATTAAGGGTGCCTAGGCAACTCAGTAAGTTAAGTGGCCAATTCTTGATTTTCATCATCTCAGGGTGGTGAGATCAAGCCCTGTGTTAGGTTCTATGAGGGATGGGGAGTCTGCTTGAGATTCTCTCTCTCCTCTGCCACTCCCCCAAATCATGTGTTCACTCTCTCTGTGTCTCTAAATAAATACATAAATAAATTTTTAAGAAAAAGAAAGAAAAACATGAAATAAAAGGGACATCCAGAAGTGGATAAGTAGAGAATTGAAGTGATAGACAACTATTTCATAAGTAAATTGATATTTAAGCAATTGCCTTCAAATCTATGTTCATGATGAGTAAAACTGTAAATTGGGTATGTTTACCAGATTACTTATTCTTTGTACCAAAGGCATTCTAAAACAAGTACATCACTTGTAAAACTTAAACATTTTTATGTAATTTAATAACAAATGTATTTATTTACTTATTTATTTATTTATAAAGTATAATGTGCAGTATTAGTACATTTTATTTATTTATATTTAAGTTTTTATTTAAATTCCAGTTAACATACAGTATAATAGTTTCAGGAGTATAATGTCATGATTCAATGCTTCCACACAACACTGGGTGCTCATCAAAAGTGTCCTTCTTAATCCCCACAATCTATTTGACCTATCCCTTTCTCCACCTCCCCTCCCTATTTGTTCTCTATAGTTAAGAGTCTGTTTCTCAGTTTGCCTCTCTCTTTTTTCTGTTGTTCATTTGTTTTATTTCTTAAATTCCACATATGAGTGAAATCACATGGTATTTTTCTTTCTCTGACTGACTTATTTCCTTTAGCATAATATTGTCTAGCTCCATTCATGTCATTGCAAATAGGAAGATTTCATTAGTATTTATGGCTAAGTAATATTCCATTCCTTATATAGTTAAACATTTAATGTAATCTCAATCCCTATCAACATACCAATGATATTTTTATAGAGCTAGAACAAACAATCTTAAAATTTGTATAGAATGACAAAAGACCTCTGATATTGAAAGCAACCTTGAAAAAAGAAAACAAAGCTGGAGGCATCATATATACTATTGTTGGATTCAGTTTGCTAGTAGTTTATTGAGAATTTTTGCATCCATGCTCATCAGGTATTTAACTTAAAATACTCTGTGTCATTTATGGAATGAGCAGGAGTTTATAGAATCTTTTTATTTGTTTTGAATTTTTTTTTCAGAATCTGAAAATTATATATCTGTATCACTGACTAAATTCGTTCTTCCTGGTCCTTGATTTGTTTCCCTCATTGGAATTTTTAATGCTAAATGTCCAGTTTCCGAATAAAAATCTTGCTAAATGAACTACATATTTAGAAGTAATTTGGCCACCTTTATTTTGCATCCCATGTAATTCTCCTCCTGAACAAATGAAAGAAGTTTCCATTTGAATTAGAAGCTATAATTGAAGACATGCTTATTAATATAAAGTCTAGAAATGTCTGGAAATTAATAATTGTTTTGATTAAACTATATTCATGTAGATGAATAAATGAATAATTTCAGGGTTAATCAACCCACACAAAACACTATTATACTAACTCTTTAAAGTCACACATACTACAGATGATTTCTAGAAAAAAGTTCTATTCTCAAAAAGAAAATTTCTTTTCTTTCGCACTTATAATATCAATGAAATCTTGTTTGAAGCACTTTGTTGAATTATATAATACTTTTCTAAGACTGCCTAGTTTGACAGCACATAGTTAAATAACAGGAACTCAATGTGATATTTTCCTTAAAAAATGAGGCAGTATACTTGCCAGGGGATCTATTTAGCAATACATTGACAAAATAAATCGTATGCAATAAAAATGGTGTTAATTACCGCTGGATTACTTGATTGAAATTTGATTTTTTAACATAAAGAGTTTTATTTACTAGATAAGTAACAAACCACTAAAGGTGTTTATAATAATCTTTTATTATATTACATATTTCTGTGTTATCTGCTTTATTGTTTTCTCTTCCAATTCTCATTTTGGTTTTTGAGTTTTCCCTCTTTTTTCTCTTAGTAAATGGAGTTAAAACACTGCCAATTTTGCTTAATTTTTTTTGAAAAACTCATTAAATGTTTCTATTTATTCTAGTCTCTATTTTATTTCTGATTTTTCTTAGTTATTTCTTTACTAAATTTCAGCTAAGTTTCTTTTTTTTTCTAGTTCCTTGTGGTATAATGTTAAGCTGTTTATATGAACTTTTTTTCTTAATCCAAGGATTTATAGTATAAATTTCACCTAACATCGGTTTTTGCTGCATCCCATAGGTTTTGGAATGTGTTTTCTTTTTCTGTTGTTTTGAGACATATTTTGATTTGCCATTTGATTTCTTATCTGGACCATTGTTTGTGCAGTAGTGTGTTGTTTAATATTTACATGCAAAATATTTAATATTTACACTGTAGATTTCAGCTTTATTTTACTGTTGGTCTTTAGTTTTGTACCATTGTGGCTGGAAAATATACTTAGTATGATTTCATTCTTCTTTAGAGAAAACTAAAAATAGAAATGAGATACTTATCATTTATCTGAGTGAAATTGTGGAAGAGTAGCAAGTAAAAAAACAAAAAATGCCCTTTTGGTAGATGACATTGGGATTGAAATTAATTACTCAATCCAGTGGTTAGCTCACTCACATTGGTAAGAGTGACTGCATGGTCAATTTCACCACTTAATTATACATGGAGAAGCTTACTGTAAGTTACAATGCTTACCTTTAATATATAATCTCATGTTATATTAATATATAACCTATATGACACCACTTTGATGTGTTCGCTATCTCTTTTAAGATTAAAAAAAACTGGGGTGCCTGGGTGGCTCAATTTGTTAAGCATCTGTCTTTGGCTCAGGTCTCAGGGATCTCAGAGACCTGGGATCAAGCCCCCTGCTCAATGGGGAGTCTGCTTGTTCCTCACCCTCTGTCCCTCTCCCCTCCCACTCATGCACACTCTCTCTATTAAAAAATAAATAAACAAAAACTTAAAAAATTACAAATAGTTGAAAAAAACTGAAGCTTAAATAGAATACATTTTCTTCATGGACACAAATCTAGTAAATAGTGAAAACAATTCATATTATAAACCAGCATAGAAGTATATGGGAGTATGTAGCTTAAAGTTTTGTTTTAATAAAATTATAGATAATACAAGAAAATCAAAACAAAAAACTTGATTTAAAATCTTGCCTACATTTAATGACCCTGATAAAGTCTATTCCACAACACAGTACCTGAACCCTTTTGCAATATTCCAAATGTCTGAGGCTTGAACAATTTCAAAAAAATAAATAAATGAAGACAATTCTCTTTTTGAAAAGCTCTGCAAACAAATATTTTCATATGCATTTCATGAAATGATCATGTACTTTTCATGTATTGTTCTTCATTCTGACCCCTATACCCCTATGTCTTTGAAATCTAATCTTCCCTTTATGTGACTTTATTTTAATATATCTGAAAAATTCTATTCTTTTTCCTTAATTTCTCTTGTTTTTAGGCCACTGCCTTTGGTTCCAACATTTGCACTCTTATGATAATGTCTCTTCTCATTCCACCACTCACTTCCTTTTGTTTGAGGCTATTTAATGTTATACTGGATCCAACTATCATTTCTTAAGCATTTACAATATATCAACATCTGTACAGGTTCATCATAAACAAAAGTCTTTTTTTTTTTGTATTCAAGCTCACAGGGAAAAAATGTTCAGAGTTTTTTTAACCATGTCTCCCTTCAACATAGGGTCAAGAAAATTTATGATTATATTTTCAACACTATGATTGGTGAGGCTTCCTCCATAATTCTTTGTTTGGATACTAGGCAATATGTTAAAAAATAGAAATTTATGTGTTAAAACTTAATACACTTAATTCACAAAAATAAAATTAACCTGAAGTATAAAGGATAGTCTAAGAAAAATTCATTACATAAGTTGGCATCAATGAAAGATTTTTGAAGATCTTTATTATATATACCAGGATATATTTCACCAGCATACCAATGGTTTGTTTGTTTATTTTTATTTTTTTTACTTTAAGAATGGATAAAATTCCTAAATATCCAATTATTCACAAGGAAGACTTTACCTAATCTACTCAGTGAGGAAAAAATAGATTTTTCTTCTATCTAAAACATGTTATTCCTCTAAAGAGCAGCCAACAGCAATCCATAATATGGAATTTTGAGTTATTTTATTTTTAGTTTAGTGTACTTAGAACCAACCTGCTAGTGTATCTATCCAGTTATTTTGCATATTACTGAAGTATTTTTTGTTCCAAGGATATATTTTACTAGTGGACCCTATCACTTCCACTGCATAAGTCCCTAGGAGCTGACTTTATGACTTACTCTAACAGAAGTTAAGATTTTAAATCCATCAGCAACTTTTTAAAAAATATTTTATTTATTTATTTGACAGACAGAGATCACAAGTAGGCAGAGAGGCAGGCAGAGAGAGAAAGGAGGAAGCAGATTCCCTGCCAAGCATGGAGCCCTGTTGTGGGGCTCTATCCAGGACCTCAGGATCATGACCTGAGCTGAAGGCAGAGGCTTTAACCCACTGAGCCACCCAGGCACCCCTCCATCAGCAATTTTAATGAAAAAAAATTATTACTATCTAAGTCAAATCAGATTTATAAGTAAGTCATTTGTCTACAATTTTCTTATAGTTTCTAGAGAAAATGATTATTCTATAGTCTTAAAATGTGTTATTATAGTTAAGTTACATTCAAGGTTCTCTGTGAGGCAAGAGAGGTCAATTTGAATATGCTCACAGTTAGCCACATGAAAACAAACTCTCCTGGTATGTCTAGTATATAATATCAAATTTTATTCCTAAAATCGAAACATTCTTTCTCTACCAAGTGGTTTCCTATAAGGGAAATAGAAACATGACCTTGAATAAGCTCTTCTTCAAAATTTAAAGACCATTTTTACCCCCAAAAGGTTTTAATTCATATGTGAAAAAAATTTCTGTGAACAAAGGCATCTGAGAAATGGCATAGATATTTATTGCCTTGGAAACTCTTTTTGCATATTTTTATATGAAGTAGCTTAGAAATCCTATACTGAAGAAATATTTTAACTTTATTTAATCTATTGACTCCAAATTTGTGTAATAATATTTAAAAGAATTTCCATATAAAATGGAACTGAAGGATATAAAATGGAAAATCTCATGCATGTGCCTGCAGGGAAATAAATTTTATGGACTAAGAAACTGATTTCCCATAAATGACTTATTTACAGAAAACTGGTAATATTGGAATTTTCTTAAATAATAGCTGTTCATGGCTTGTCTAATTTCTACCTTGGTAAGTTTTACTTGTGGTTTTCAGAGGCATAAATAAGAAATGACCCAGGTCAGGCTAGTCTCAAAAAATAAGCTGAACTGAACTTTGTTTGGATGGATTCTTTGACTGGATTGTGTTTCTCCTCTCAGGAAATTTTCAGATCTGATTTCCCTTTGTTTTTTATTTTAATGGATTGTAATTGAATTCTTCCCTCTTTAAGTTTCCTGCCCTTAAATATAGCTACCCCAAATCCTCAACAAGGATATCTATAGCTTATGTCTCTAATTGAAATTCCTGTACTATTTTCAAATAAACTCATCATTTTGGCAATTTCAAGGTTGCCCCAGTTTACATCCTTATATTCAGGATGACATATATGATTTAAAATAAAAACACTCATGGTACACAGTCACTATTCACACAAATATTTTCTCACAACTTTCAGATTTAAAAAATATATGCATAGTCAATAAAAAGTTGGGACTAGTTTTCAAAATTTTCATGGAAGTAAGATGTTTTTCCTTATTTAAAAAATGCTTATAAACTATTGAAACAGTGACAAATCATTACTGAAATTCTAAAGAATAGGAAATGTCCTAATCTTCATGGATCCCAAACACTAATATCTGTATCACTTGCTAACTACATTTAAATTTGAAATATTTCATTTAGATTTGTTATTTTAATGTTCTCCATTCAATTGTATACATTTTAAGTTATTTACACTATAAAATAAATAAGCTGGGTGCCTAGGCACCTCGGTCAGTTAAGTGTCTGCCTTCAGCTCCAGTCATGATCTCAGGGTCCTAGGATCAAGTCCTTCACCTGGCTCGCTGCTCAGCAGGGAGTCGGCTTCTCCCACTACTCCCCTTCCATGCTAACAGTCCCTCTCTCTTTCTCAAATAAATAAATAAAGAAAATTCTTTAAAAAAAAACAAGCCATAGGGATGTAATATACAGCATGGAGGATTCAGTCAATAATATTATATTAACTTTGTAAAATGACATAGTGACTAGACTTGTGATAACCATATCACAAAGTTTACAAACGTTGAATCACCCTGTCATATACCTGAATTTAATATAATGTTGTATGTCAATTATACCGGAATACATTTTTTTTAAAAAGCATTAAAGTAAAACTAAAACAAAATAGTGAAAAAAATTATGGCTTTAAATAACTACTGATAAGTAAATTATCTAAGTTAATATAAAATGGAACAAAGCGAATATGAAATTATTCTCAGTGACTATAAATAACTTAGGCAGAATGCAACAACCAAATGGGTGTTCATATTAAAAAAAAAGAAAAGTTTCTTGTTAAGTGTGACAAATGTGCAAAAAAAAAAAAATCTCATCATTTCCTCTTTCTTCTTTCCTTTCCCTTTTTCTTCTTTCTTTCTTTCTTTCTCCCTTCCTTTCTTTCTCATCAATGATGTACCAACAGTTCTTTTTTATTTTTAAGATTTTATTTATTTATTTGACAGAGACATATCACAAGTGGGCAGCGAGGCAGGCAGAGAGAAAGGGGAGGAAGCAGACTCCCTGTGGAGCAGAGAGCCCGATGCTGGGCTTGATCCTAGGACTCTGGGATCATGACCTGAGCCGAAGGCAGAGGCTTTAACCCACTGAGCCACCCAGGCACCCCGTACCAACAGTTCTAAAACCTTGCTAACACTAGGACACTAATAAATTATAAATGAGATATAATTACTTGAATCTGAAAAATTCTCATAAAGTGGAAAGGTAGTTAACACAAGCATAAGGAGCTGAAATATTATTTGCATTCAATCATTTAGAAAGTGAAACATTAATAATTACTTAATATATTGCTTGATACTCTTCAGAAGACTTTAACATTTTCTTAGAAGAAACATCCATCTTCATGTTTTTAAAAATTGTGTTCATTTGAACTATACAAATCAAGAGCATAATTAAAATTTCTAATCTCAAGAATTGAGACTAAAATAATACTACCTATAGCAAGAGCATATCAGAAGTCCATATTTGAATTTTCTCAGTCTTCCTAGACTAGAGGCCTAGCTTTCAGTCTATCTCAGCTTTCAACATTCCTTCTTCACTTAATAATTTATAGCTTTTGATTTAAAGTGAGAGAAATATGACTCTTCTTTTTCTTTAAACACTTAGAGGCCAAGGCAGGGTTATTAATTGGTCTAATTTCAATATTGTTGCACTTCAGGCCCTGGGGAGAAGAAGAAAAATGGTGGGATGTTGGCCAGTAAGTGGAATAGTCAAAGCACACACAACATTTTTTGATCAATTTTATTATCTTATATGGACATGGTTCATGGTGCTCTAAAACAAATAAAATATTAACATCAAAGATCACTGATCACAGATCACTGTAACAAATGTAATAGTTTAATAATGAAGTTTGAAATATTATGAGAATTACCAAAATGTGACAAAGAAATATGAAGTGAGCAAATGCTCTTAGAAAATGGCTGATAGACTTGTTCAACTCAAAGTTGTCACAAACCTTCAATCTGTATGAATAAATAAATAAATAGATAAATATCACATAATATCTATGAAGCATAATAAAGCAAGATACAATAAATTGAGGTATGTCAGTATTTAGAAAATTAACAAAAGGGCGCCTGGGTGGCTCAGTTGGTTAAGCGACTGCTTTCAGCTCAGGTTATGATGCTGAAATCCCAGGATTGAGTCCCACATCAGGATCCCTGCTCAGTGAAGTGTGTGCTTCTCCCCCTGACCTCTATCTTCTCATGCTCTCCCTCTCTCTCATTCTGTCAAATAAATAAATAAAATCTTTAAAACAAAAAGAAAAGTGGAGGATAATATGGCGGGGAACTAGGAGGAGGCACTGGTTCAACCTGTCCCCTAAAGTGAGCTGATTACCTACCAAGGAACTCCGATCGCCCATGAAATCAGCCTGAGATCAGAATTCTACACGTCTGCATCTCTACGGGGGCAGAAGATGCCAGTGGGCAGGTAAAGTGGAGTGGGAACGCCTGACTGGGATTGGAAGAGAAACAAAAGGGGGAGGGAGCCACCAGAGGCAACCCATTGGAAAGGAAAGTAATACCCCAATACTGAGAGCCTCCTGCATCTGGGGACCAGCATTAACTTGAAGTCTTGTAGAAAGCACTCAAAAAGAGCAAAGGATCGCAGGGGGAAATTGTGGGAATTGGAATGGTTAGGGACAGGGGCTTAGGTCCCCCATGGAGGACTGACACCCCTGGCACTGAGGCAGAGAGAGTGCGGCGGAGAAACCAGGTCTTGGTCCCTGAGCCTAGAGGAGACCTCCTAAGGGCTCTTGGCATGCGGCAGGGGCTGGGACCCTCACGGGGCAGAAACAACCTTTTTGCAGTCCCCACACATGCACTGTGCCACGTGCTAGCAGAGCCCGAGACGCGCTCCACCCCCTTCCCTGAGAGAGGCGCGTGGGGGCCAGCCCGGTGCTCGGTGCTCTTGGACCCGGAAAGTCTGAGCGCTCCCAGCCCGGGCCAGCAGGAAAATCTCAGGGTGTGCTCGCTGCTGGGAACCTCTCTGGCGGTCCGGAGCTGCCCAGACAGCCGCCGCTGTTGTGGTTTTGAGTACAAGCAGGACACACAGGTGTCCCCAGAGATCGCAGCTGGAAACGTGCTCTGCAGCACCCAGAGGGGAATGGAGTGGGGCTTCTCTCTGGGAGGGAGGTCTGGGTGCAGTTTGCTTTCCTCTAAAGCTCCAAGAACCATCAGGAGCTGCCAAGGGGAGAGAAAACAAAGGAACAGACATAAAAACCTCTAGAGAACAAAAGACTGAAGGGCCGGTTTCCTCAGAGCCCACCCCCTTGAGGGGGGCGGGAGGACTTAACTCAGGAAACACTGCCTGAAAATCCACGTGGCAGGCCCCTCCCCCAGAAAGCCAAGCTATGGAGAAGAGAACAATCACTGCTACTTCATAGATACAACGTTTAATTTTTAATTCGTTCCCACTATTCTGGTTCATTTTTTAATTTTTTAAAATCTTTTTTATTTTTTTATATATAGGTTTTTTTTAGCCTATTTACCATCACAGTGAGATATCCAGTACATCAAATTCCATAATAACCTTTTAACCAGAGCTTTTTGATGCATATACCCATGTTTTTCTTTTGCTTTTCTATTTTTTAATTTTTTTTTTTAATTTCACTTTATTTTAGATCATTCTTTTCTTTACTTTTATTTGCTAATATTCATATAGAGTTAAACTTCAAGGTAATCCCCTTTCCCCAATCAATGCTACCCCTATAGGTAAACCAATTTTTAATCCCCTGTTATCTTAGGAAAGTTGCGTCCTTTAAAAAAGATATCAAGATACATCCAGGAAGAAGCAAAATAACCTTCCTCGCCCACATTGAGAATTTACAACCACTCTCCCATCTTTTTCTCCTGCCAGTATTTTTGTATATTTGTGTTTGTCCTGGTAGTATATAAATCTTATACTTAGGGTTCTTTTTGATAAGGTTCTTTTTTTTGTTTGTCTGTTTGTTTCTTTGTTTTGCTTCTACATATATATGTACATATTTTTTTCTTCTCTTGTCATATACGTTTATCAGTCTTCTTTGTTTGTCTGTATTTGTTTGTATACTTCACAAACCTTACCTTGGGGCCCATTTGGGCTGAGCCTTCTCTTTTATCCTTCTTTCGTTTTCCTCTCTCTCTCTCTCTTTTGGCCTTCTCTCTTTCTTTTTTTCTTTCATTTGGTTGGGGACTCTTGATTGCTCAGAAGTGTTCCAGGGTGCACCTTCACTGCACCAAGGTCAATACATCCAGCTACAACCATTCAGCCAACTCTCACCAAAATGACTAGGAGGAGGAATGCCCAGCAGAAGAAAAATTCAGAGGATGGGCCCTCTGCAACAGAGCTAATGGCTACCGACATAGACATTATGTTGGAAAGGGAATTCAGGCTAACAATTATCCAGGCAATAGCGAGGTTGGAGAAAACCATGGACGACCAAATGGAATTGATTAGGGCAGAACTGAGAGCCACCAGGGATGATGTTCACAATATTGGGGCAGAACTGAAAGCCACCAGGGATGACGTTCACAAGGCTCTCAGTGAGTTCCAATCCAATCTAAATTTTCTAAAAGCTAGGGTAACTGAGACAGAAGATAGAATTAGTGATCTGGAGGACAAACAGAGAGAAAGGATCAGGAGGAAGCCTGGAACAAACAGCTTAGAAGCCACAAAAACAGAATCAGGGATATAAATGATGCCATGAAATGTTCCAATGTCAGAATTATTGGAATACCTGAAGGGGAGGAGAAAGAAAGAAGTCTAGAAGATACTGTTGAACACGTTCTTCATGAAAATTTTCCAAATATCGCAAATGGAAACAGTGTTCATGTACTGGAGGCAGAACGCCCCCCCCCCCAAGATTTTAGATTCTTGAAACACCTCGAGACACCTGATAGTAAGAATGAGGAATTATAATTCTAGAGAAACTCTCTTGAAGCCAGCTAGGACAAAGAAGCTCCTTATGTACAGAGGAAAGCCCATCAGAATAACGTCAGACCTGTCCACAGCAACCTGGCAAGCCAGAAAGGGCTGGCAAGATATATTCAGGGCACTAAATGAGAAGAACATGCAGCCAAGAATACTTTATCCAGGAAGACTGACATTCAAAATGGATGGAGAGATAAAGAGTTTCCAAGACCGGGAAGGCTTAAAAGAGTTTGCAAACACCAAGCCAACATTGCAGGAAATATTAAGGAGGGTTCTATAAAAGAGGAAAAACCCCAAGAATATCATTGTACAGAAATATAGAGACAATCTACAGAAAGAAAGACTTCAAAGGTAACACGGTGTCAATAAAAAGGTACCTATCAATAATCACTCTCAATGTGAATGGCCTAAATGTGCCCATAAAATGACACAGGGTTGCAGATTGGATAAAACGACAGGACCCATCCATATGTTGTCTACAGGAGACCCATTTTGAACCTAAGGATACACCCAGATTCAAAGTGAAGGGATGGAGAAACATCTTTCATGCCAATGGGCCTCAAAAGAAGGCCAGGGTAGCGATTCTCATATCAGATAAATTAGATTTTAAACTAAAGACTGTAGTCAGAGATACAGATGGACACTACATCATTCATAAAGGGACTATCCACCAAGATGATCTAACAATTGTAAATATCTATGCCCCCAATATGGGAGCAGCCAATTACATAAGAAAACTATTAATCAAGATAAAGAGTCATATTGATAGGAATACATTGATAGTAGGAGATCTTAACATGCCTCTCTCAGTAATAGACAGATCATCCATGCAGAAAATCAATAAAGAAACAAAAGCATTGAATGACACATTGGACCAGATAGACCTCATAGATATATACAGAACATTCCACCCTATAACAACAGAATACTCATTCTTCTCAAGTGCACATGGAACCTTTTCCAGAATAGACCACATGCTGGGTCACAAATCAGGATTCAACCGATACCAAAAGATTGAGATTATTCCCTGCATATTCTCAGATCACAATGCTTTGAAACTGGAGCTCAACCACAAGGAAAAGTTGGAAGGAACTCAAACACCTGGAAGCTAAAGACCACCTTGCTTAAGAATGCTTGGATCAACCAGGAGATCAAAGAAGAACTTAAGCAATTCATGGAAACCAATGAGAATGAAGACACGTCGGCCCAAAACCTATGGGATACAGCAAAGGCGGTCCTAAGGGGGAAATACATAGCCATCCAAGCCTCCCTCAAAAAAAATTAAAAAATCTCGAATACAACAGCTGTCTCTACACCTTAAAGAACTGGAGAATCAACAATAAATTAAACCAACTCCACGCACAAGAAGGGAAATAATCAAGGTTAGAGCAGAGATGAATGAGGTAGAAACTAGAGATACAGTAGAACGTATCAATGTAACTAGAAGCTGGTTTTTTGAAAGAATCAATAATATTGATAAACCATTGGCCACACTAATCCAAAAGAAAAGAGAGAAAGCTCAAATTAATAAAATTATGAATGAAAAGGGAGAGATCACAACTAACACCAAGGAAGTAGAAACAATCATCAGAAGCTATTATCAACAGTTATATGCCAATAAGTTCAGCAACCTAGATGAAATGGATGCATTCCTGGAAAAATATAAACTCCCAAAATTGAACCAGGAAGAAAGTGACAACTTGAATAGACTGATATCTAGTAATGAGATTGAAGCAGTGATCAAAAACCTCCCAAAAAACAAGAGCCCAGGACCTGACGGATTCCCTTGGGAATTCTACCAAACTTTCAAAGAAGAAATAACACCTATTCTCCTGAAGCTGTTTCAAAAAATTGAAGCTGAAGGAAAACTTCCAGACTCTTTTTATGAAGCCAGCATTACCCTGATCCCCAAACCAGGCAAAGACCACAC
>PISX010026102.1:0-24938 GCA_004024625.1 Mellivora capensis | reverse complement strand
CCCTCCTCAATATCCATCGCACCTTTAGCCCATTCTCTTGCCCACCTCCCCTCCAGCAACCCTGTTTTGTTTTTCTTTTTAAAGATTGCTTTAGTTATTTAGGTTTTGTTGTGGTTCCATCCAGATTTTAGGATTGTTTATTCTAGTTACATGAAAAATGCTATTCGTATATTGATAGGCTTCATTAAATTTGTAGATTTCTTTGGGTAGTATAGACATTTTAACAGTACTTGTTTTTCCAGTCCATGAACATGGAATGTTTTTCCATTTCTTATGTGTTGTCTTCAATTTCTTTCATCAGTGTTTTAAAGTTTTCAGGTTACAGGTTTTTTTACCTCTTTGATTGAGTTTATTCCTAGGTATTTTATTATTTTTGTTGCAAATTTGACTTGTGGTTGCCATTACATTTGCATATAGCATCTTATGTTATGGTTGTGGTTGCCATTACATTTGCATATAACATCTTATGCATATACTAGTCTATATTAAGTTGATGGCCACTATATTAAGTTGATGGTTGCATTCTAAAAGCACTAAATTTTTCCTCCCCACATTTTAGGTACATGGTATCATACTTTACATCCTTTTCTTTTGTGAATCTCTTGACTCATTTATATGTATATATATATATATATATATATATATATATATACACACACACACACACACACATATATATGTATACATATATATTTGGTTTATGTATATGTATAAATTTTAATTATATATTTTAATTTTACTGCTTTTGTCCTTCCTGCTTTTCTTCTGCGTACCATCTTTCCTTTCCATTCACAGAGTTGCCTCTTTAACATTTCTTAGTGGTGACGAATTTCGTTAATTTTTTTTTTTTTTTTGTCTGGGAAATTCTATCTTTTCTTCTATTCTAAGTGGTAGCCTTACTGGAGAGAGTATTCTTAGCTGCAGGGTTTTTTTTTTCTTTCAGCACTTTCATTATATTATGCCACTCTCTTCTAGCCTGCAAAGTTTCTGCTGAAAAATCAGCTGATACCTTTATGGGGTTTCCCTTGTATGTAACTTTTATTTTGTCTTGTTTTTAAAATTCTCTTTATCACTACATTTTGCCATTTAAATTACTGTGTGTCTTGGTGTGGACCTCCTTGGGTTTACTTTGTTGGGGCTCTCTCTGCCTCATGGATCTAGATTTCTGTTTCTTTCTTCAGATTCAGAAAGTTTTCAGCTACTATTTCTTTAAAAATTTTTCTTCATCTTTTATTTATTTTTTCTTTTTTGATCTTCTCCCTCTGGAATCTCTATAATGAGAATGTTCTTATACTTGCTGGTGGCACTATGTTCTCTTAATCTAGTCATATTTTAAAAATTCTTTTTTTATTTCTCCTGTTCAGTCTTATTGCTTTCCTTTACTCTGTCTTACAGGTTGCTGATCCATTCTTCTGGGTTTTTTTTGTTTGTTTGTTTTGTTTTGTTTTGTTTTTCCTCTAGAGTATTTTAAATTTCAGTTATTGAGTTCTTCATCTCTGATTGTTTTTTTCTTATATTTCCTATCTGTTTGTTGAGGGTCTCACTGAGGGCCTCCACTCTTCTCTACCTAAAGAAGGTATCTTTATGACCATTACTTTAAAATATCTATCAGGCATATTGCTTGTCTTCATTTTGTTTAGCTCTCTTGCTGTGAATTTGCCTTGTTCTTTTGTTTGGGACATAGTCCTCTGTCACTTCATTTTGTTTAACTCTATATGTCTGTTTCTCTGTGTTAGGAAAGTCAGCTATGTATCCTGCTCTTGAAAATAATGGCCTTATGAAGAAGTTCTATGGTGCCCTCTAATGCAATGTCCCCTGTTCACCAGAACCTGGTACTTCAGGAATGTCTCCTATGTGTTGCACCCTACTATTGTGGCTGAGTTCTGTTTGTCTTCAGTCTGGTTGTCTGCAGTGGGTCTCTTTGCCTGATATGGGCAGATTTTGGTTTCTATGCTGTTAGTGGCTAGTCTGAGCTGCCTTGGGCTTGAGGTGGGACAGACCAGGTACTTGTCATAGTTGTGGTCACACCACACTGGAGAGCACTCTCCCTGAGAACCTTTTATTGGTGAGTGGGGCCTGAAGTTAGACCAGATGTCAACCCACATTCCATTGCTGGGACCCACAGTCAAATTGGTATGTTTGGGGGCACCTGGGTGGCTCAGTTGGTTGAGTGTCTGCCTTTGGCTTGGGTCATGATCCCAAGGTCCTGGGATTGAGTCCTGCATCAGGCTCCCTGCTGCTCACTCCCTCTCCCACTCCCCCTGTTTGTATTCCCTCTCTTACTCTCTCTCTCTCTGTGTCAAATAAATAAATAAAATATTTTAAAAATAGGTAACCCCCACCCACAAAACTGGTGTGTTTGGTTTTCTTCCCTTACCACCAGGACAGAATTCACTTTGGGGTGGTACTGAACCCTATTGGGGCTGCTTGCACACAGCCACATTTTCCAGTTTATCTGTTTTTAAGCTTATGCTTTTGCTGTCAAGTCTAAGAATCCATTTCCAAATCAAATGTCCTGAAAATTTACACCATTTTTTTCCTAACCATTTTATAATGTTAGCTCTTATGTTTTCAAATCAAGTGTCCTGAAAATTTACCTCAATTTTGTTCCAACAGTTTTATAGTGTTAGCTCTTATATTTTGGTGTTTGATCCATTTTGAGTTAATTTTTGTGAATATGTGAGGTAAAGGTCCAGCTCTCTAATTTTGCATGTAGCTGTCCAGTTATCTCAGCACCATTTGGTAAAAAGACTATTCTTTCCTCATTGAATGACCTTGGCACCCTTGTCAAAAAATCAGTTGACTATAGATGTATAGGTTTATTTCAGCACTCTCTGTTTTATTCCATTAATTTATATGTCTACCCTTGTAGTACCACATTGTCTTGATTACTGTTATTTGTAATATTTTGAAATTAGAAAGTGTGAATCCTTCTACTTTGTTTTTTGTTCTTCTCTTTCAGATTGTTTTTGCTATTCTAGGTCTCTTGCAATTTATAATCAGCTTGTTAAA
Source organism: Mellivora capensis (assembly GCA_004024625.1). Classification (NCBI taxonomy): domain Eukaryota; kingdom Metazoa; phylum Chordata; class Mammalia; order Carnivora; family Mustelidae; genus Mellivora; species Mellivora capensis. The sequence goes on along the minus strand of PISX010026102.1, from coordinate 21,926 downwards.
TTGTTCAAAGAAGTAAGCTCAGATTCTGATTGTATTGAACTTGTAGATCAGTTTGGGGAGTGTTGCCTTTTTAATAGTGTTCAGTCTTCTGATCCATGAGCATGGTATGTTTCCCATTTATTTTTATTGTCTATAATTTCTTTCAACAATGTTTAGTGCTTTTCAGTGTAGTCTTTTTTTTTTAAGATTTTATTTACTTATATAAGAAAGAGAGAGAGTATGAGTAGGGGAAGGGTTAGAGGTGGAGAGAGAGGGACAAGCAGACTCCCTACTGAGCACAGAGCATGACACTGGGCTTGATCTGAGGACCCTGAGATCATGACCTGAGCTGAAGTTAGACATGTAACCAACTGAGCCACTCAGGTATGCCCAGTGTAGTCTTCTTGAGTTAATTTTGTTTGTGTCTTTCTAGGAATGTGTCCATTTCCTTTTAAGTTATTTACTTTGTTGGTGTATAATTGTTGGTAGTACTTCTTTATTATCCTTTTTATTTGTCTAATGTCAGCAGTAATATCTCTCTTTCATTATTCACTCTGGTAATTTGAGTATTATTTCTTTTTTTCCGGGTGTACAAAATTAAACATTTTCCAACTTTGTAGACTTTTCAAAGAACAAACTTCTGGTTTCATTGATCTTCTTTATTGTTTTTCCATTTTCTATTTCATTTGTTTCTGCTGTAGTCTTTATTATTTTCTTCCTTCTACTTGCTTTAGGTTTCATTTGTGTCTTATGGAGGAAAGCTAGAATTTTTACTTGAATTCTTTATAATTTCTTAATATAGGCATAAACAGAAATTTCCATCTAGGTTCCACTTTAACTGCTTCCCATAAATTTTGGTATTTTTTTCATCTCAATATATTACCTGATTTCCCTTTTGATTTATTTGACCAATGGGTTCAAGAGTGTTTTAATTTCCATGTATTTGTGATTTGTCCGAAATATTTTCCTACTAAAAAATTGTAATTTCATTCCATTCTAGTCAAAGAACATACTTTTACATTTTTTTTTATCTTTTCAGATTTTCTGAGGTTTGCTTTTTGACTTAGCATATGATCTGTCCTAGAGAATGTTCCATGTATACTTGAGAAGAATATATATTCTATTGTTGTGTTGAATGTTCTATAGATGTATATTATGTCTAGTTAGTTTATAGCTTTATTCAAGTTTCCTGTTTCCTTATTGATCTTCTGTCTAGCTATTATTTCCAGTATTAATAGTGGGATATTAAAGTCTCTGACCATTATTGTTGACTGTCATTTTTACCCTTCACTGCTATCATTTTTGCTTCATGTATTTTGGTACTTTGTTATTTGGTGCAAATATGTAGATTAATGACTTTGCCTCACGAGCCCACATATAACATTAATCCAATTTTGTTCAAAACATTTCTAAAGAGAAAAAATATTAATGGAACTCTATTTCTTTGATTTTAAGATGTCATGAGTTATAAGATTTACTGGTGATAAAAAGGAATATAAAGTGTTAAATGTTCATGTTTATAAGTGGCACAATTTCTAAAAAAGAGTAAAAAATAATAATATTTTTGTATTTAATAGTTAGAATTAATTGGACCTTTAATAATCACATTACTTGTTCTCAGTGATAATATGATATGAGAGAATTTGAAGATGATTTGGTTGTATTCAGTGGAGTGGTATTGAGACATGTTTATCAAGAAATAGGCCAGACTCATTTTGTCACTGAACCCTTTGAACACTTCATGTAAACAACAGTGGTAGATGACTCATTTGCCTATGAATCTTTGGAGTTAATTGAGTTGATGAAGCAATTTGGTCTCTGCCAGGCAGAAACTGTAAGCATTCATATACTCCATTGTGATGAAACACTCTGGGTATATTTTCCAGCTCTGACAATACCTGTTGTTTTTTTTTTTAGATTAACGTGAATAAATGTCTGAAGACCAGTTTCTTTTAAAAAGTGCAGGCTAGGGACTCAGGGGTGGCTCATTTGGTTAAGGTTCCAACTCTTGGTTTAAGCTCAGGTCATGATCTCAGGGTCATGGGATTGAGCCCCATGTCAGTCTCTGTGCTAAGTGTAGAGTCTGCTTGAGATTCTCTCCCTTTCTCTTTCCCTCTACCTCTATCCCTCCCCCTGCTCATGCTATGTATAGCTCTATAAAATAAATAAATAAATAAACAAACAAATAAATAAATATAATCTTTTAAAAATGCAGGCTAAATATTTTTAAATTAAACAGTATTAATTTCATAAATCAGACATATCTTCTACACTTTAGAGTGAAGGCTGGTAGGAAAATATGCCACATAAAACTGCAAAACTATCAACTTATTTGAAAAGGTTAACTCCTCACTTGACTTCATACCATTTTGGATAACTTTTTTTTTCTGTCTGAAATGTGTACAGTTTAGGCTGATTGTTTTTGGCATAAACAGTCACAAAGTTAAAATGGTTGCCAAGGAATTGGGGCCAAATCTTTCTGAGTCAGTCATCTTTTTGACAGATATTACATAGAACTACTCAGCTTTTTCAGTGAGGAGTAATTGGAGTCAAGTCACACAGAATTTCCTTTTTTGTTCTTCATGTTACCTCTTAACCTAGTTCACAAGGGCCATTACTCCTCTACAGATAAATTCCAAACATTCTTTGGAAATAAATAGAAAAGTTGACTTATGCATTTGTGTATGTGTTGTAACATGTAGTATGGCATGTATGTGTGTATATATGTATGTGTGTATATATATGTATATATCTATATCTATCTATCTATCTATCTATATATATATATATCTCCAGATAAATTCTAAGAAGAGAGGTATATTAGAATGTCTAAGATAAATATGTTGCTTTGCTTAAAACAACTAAATATTATTATTAAGAGAAGGGAATTTCAATTCCTTTGACATTCTCATTGTGGCATATATATCTGTTTCATGACTAGCTAGCAGGGTTTCTTCATGACTCTCTGTTCAAAACTATAGTCCCAAACTGTTTGTCATAGCATGCTTGCTAATAATTCTAATAAGGATTTCTTGGTCAGATAGGTTTGAGAAATGATGGGTTTCACAGAATTAAATTGTTGTGTTTTTTAGTATAGTTGTTTTTTGTTTTTGTTTTTTTTTTTTACTGATAGGATTTCTTAGGACCTTTTATGTATTTATGCAATTGTGAATCTCTAAGTTGATGGAGAATGCAATATTTTTCCAAAATTCATGTGGTCATGAAGCCCTTGTAATGAGGAACATCTACTGAAGCTAGTGTTTCAAGAGGATCACTCTGGGAAAAACTGCTGTGGTCCTCAAGAACATATTAAATTGTCTCCTGTTCAAGACTTATTACTTTTTTATGATATTTCAATAGATAAGACAAATCTTTCTTCTTAGGGGATAAAGATTCAGACTTTCCCACCACCTGTTCCTCCTCTTTCTCTAGTCACACTGAACACTGTCGTTTACCAAATTGTGCTTTGGAACATTTTGTCTCCCTGAGAAGCAGTCTCTTTGGAGAATTCTGCAAATGGGTGGGATCCTAGCTAAGACCATATGGACCCAAGTATACTCTGAAATCAAGCCCCCTCAAGAGAAGTGGCTACTGGTATAAAGGCTTTCCAAATGAGGATTTTTTTTCTAATGTTTTAGAGTCTGCCCTAGAGAACTGATTCTGCATTGATGTTAAAAGAATGTCATCTTAACTGGGAAACTGTGGGCCCCGCTCTAAACTATTTATAATCCTGAGTTATCTCTGAGCCACTGGGGGGCAGGGAAGTTCCCTTGGATAGGTTGACTGTCTTGGTTCACAATAAATTTCCTCAATCCGTTTTTTAAAAAAGATTTTACTTATTTATTTGACAGAGAGAGAGAGAGAGAGAGAGATCCAAGTAGGCAGAGAGGCAGGCAGAGAGAGAGGAGGAAGCAGGCTCCCTGCTGAGCAGAGAGCTGGATCCCAGGACCCTGAGATCATGACCTGAGCTGAAGGCAGAGGCTTAATCCACTAAGCCACCCAGGCTCCCCTCCTCAATCCATTTTTTAAAAGACTTTAATTAATTAGTTAATTAAGATTTTGTTTATTTGAGAGAGAGAGAGAGAGAAAGAGTGGGAGTGGGGGACAGGGGAAGGCAGAAGGAGAAGCAGACTCCCCACTGAGCAAGGAGCCAGACACAGGGCTCCATCCCAGGACCCTGGGATCATGACCTGAGCCAAAGGCAGATGTTTAACTGAGCCACCCAGGTGCTCCTATTTATTTATTTCAGAGAGAGAGAGAGCCAGCAAGGGAGAGTGGGGAGAGGGGCACAGGGAGAGGGAGAGAATCTTCAAGCAGACTTCCCTTTGAGCACAGAGCCCTACGTGGGGCTCAATTCCTGGACCTGAGATCATGACCTGAGGCAAAACTAAGAGTTAGACACTCAGCCAACTGAGGCACCCAGGAACCCCTTCCTAGTCCATTTTAGAGAAAACCAAAATTTTCTCAAGAATTGGGAGAGCATGTGTTTGAAAACACTGAAGTGCAAGATTTTAATAAACATGGCGTGTATTAGGTTGTAGGGATGCCATAATGAATAGCACAGACTGGGTGGTTTAAATGACAGAGATTTATTTTTTTACAGTTCTGGAGGCTAGAAGTCTGAAATCAGTGTTTTGGCAGGGCTGGCTTCTTCGGAGACCTCTCTCCTCAGCTTGTAGATGGCTGTCTTCTTTTTATATCTTCACATGGTCTTCTCTCTGTGCATATCTGTGCCCTAATCACTTATAAGGACACCAGTCATATGAAATTACTGCCCACTTTAATAACTTTAATTTAATCCTAATTAGTTAATTTAACCACTTTAAAGACCCTGTCCTCAAATATAGTCACATTGTGTGGTCATATTCAAGTTCAACATATGAATTAGGGGAGACAGTTTAGCCCATAACAATGAATAGCCCTTGGCCAACAATCTTATATGTGTATGCCATGAGGCCAAACATTAAGAACTTCTCAGAGACAAGCACAATTTAGTAGCAAAAATATTGAAAAATTTTATGGTCCTTGAATATTTAGGATGTTTAAGCCTCACTTTGCTCTTCTATGAATTTCTCTAGATTTTTGCAAATATTTTGACCTGTAAAAGGAACTGTGTGACCTGTCTTACATTGTGAGCTTCACCGTAAGATACTCTAAAAAAATCAGGTCTAAGGATTATTTGTATACTGATATTAGTATTTCTCATTATTTTCAGGTCAGAGCATGGGTAAGAAATGGTAATATTAGTCCCTCACACTGGGATCAATGTAACAGGTTCTTGTGACTATTGAAGCCTGAAGGAATCTTTATCTCGACATACCCATAACTTTTTCTGGAGCAGAAACATGGTTCATGCACCATGACTTAACTATAAATAGCTTACTTGAAACAGAGGAACTTGAGGGAAATCAGACTCATGTAATAAAGTAATAAGAGTTTTAACTTGGAAGGGTCCTTCAATATCACATTTCAGTTATTCACAAACCTTTCAACTTGTTTTTACCATATCAGTGAAATACAATGCTGGTATTGTTCATTATTTAATGTCTCTCTTTATATTGACTTTATAAAAAACTTTTAGATTTAGCCACATCTAGGAAAAAAGATATTTTGAAATAGAATTCAAAGAATGCTGAAACCATAAGAGACTTTAAAAAAATTTTTTTTTAAAGATTTTTTAATATATTTATTTGATAGAGAGAAAGACACAGTGAAAGAAGGAACACAAGCAGGGGGAATGGGAGAGGGAGAAACAGGCTTCCCGCCAAGCAGGGAGCCGGATGTGGGGCTCAATCCCAGGACCCTAGAATCATGACCTGAGCCAAAGGCAGCCGCTTAGCCGACTGAGCCACCCAGGCACCCTCCATAAGAGACTCTTAACACTAGAGTTAAGGAACAAATTGAGGGTTGGTGGAGGGATGTGGGTGGGGATGAGTAAGATGGATGATGGGCATTAAGGAGGACACTTGTTATGAAGAGGACTGGGTGTCTGTTTTTTATTTCAATTCAGTTAATTAACTTACAGTATATTATTAGTTTCAGATGTAGAGTTCAATGATTCATCAGTCTTATAAATACCCAGAGCATTTGTATGTTGTATAGCATGTTGTAAGTGATATATAGTTATATGTTGTATATATACAACATATATATACAACATATACAAGATATATATGTTGTATAGCATGTTGTAAGTGATGAATCACTGAATTCTACTGAAACCAATATTGCCCTGTATGTTAGCTAACTAGAATTTTAAATAAAAATTTGAAGAAAAAAATAGTATGTTGAAAATACCTTCTGGGGCGCCTGGGTGGCTCAGTGGGTTGGGCCTCTGCCTTCGGCTCAGGTCATGATCTCAGGGTCCTGGGATCGAGCCCCGCATCGGGCTCTCTGCTCAGAGGGGAGCCTGCTTCCTCCTCTCTCTCTGCCTGCCTCTCTGCCTACTTGTGATCTCAGTCTGTTAAATAAATAAAATCTTTAAAAAATAAAAAAAATTAAAAAAATTTAAAAAAAAAGAAAATACCTTCTGACCCTAAAAAATACATGATATATATTATATATAAATGTATAGTAATATATATTAAATAATATATACGAGTATTATATATTATTTAATATATATTACTATACATTTATATATAATTTTATACAATTATATAATACTAATTGTTATATTATTTATATGATATTTTATACATGTATTTTATACAATTATATAATACTAATTGTTATATTATTTATATGATATTTAATTATTGTATTTTATATATATTATATTCCACATTTGCTCTCTTTGATCATTTTGCAGCAGAGAGGCAATTGGGAATAGTGGAGTCACTAACTGGAAGAAATCTGGGTCCTTTCATGACTTCAAAAGAATGTGACATTGGCAAGAAATAAATCTTATGTTAAGCCTCAGAGATATTGTCCTGTTTGTTACCACAATTTGCCAACCCCAACTAATGTATCAGTTCTGTAAGACTTTAGATATTTCAACTTCCAATGATCTTTTCTTGCATTTAAATTTTAGAAACTTCTTTTTTTTAATTTATTTTCAAATATTTTTCCTTATGTCAATACTTTTTATGAAACCAATAAAATTATATTTTTGGTTGTGGACCTACATTCAAGGTAATATTGAAGTAAGTGTATTACTCAGCCTCATCATTGTTTTGCATATTATAGTAGCTTTCCTATTTAAATATTTTAATATATACATATATATATATATTTTTTTTTTTAGAAATTTAACATCCAAATAGGAAAAAAGTAAGTGTCATTATATGGAAGGTTATATAGCAAACTGCAATTGTCCTTGCACATACCCCACTTAGAAATACCAGAATCCTACTTTTGGATGAATTCTCACTGCCTCTAGCCACTCAGAGTTAACACTTAGTACTTGAAAATTGAGAATAGGTAAGAATTGTTTCTCATCAAGAATTTAGGCCAATTCAAAATCACTATTACAGATAAAAAGTAAAATTAAAATATAAATACATAACTATGTAATATAGAGAGGACTCACTAACTTGAAAAACAAGATTCATTCTGTTTAGCAGTTATTAAAATGATTTAAAAAAAGATTTTATTTATTTATTTTGAAGAGAGGGAAAGAGAGCATGAGCAGGGAGAGGGAGAGAGAAAATCTCAAGCAGACTCCACACTGAGTGCAGAGTCTAAGGCAGGGCCTGAGCTTGTCCCTGAAATCATTACCTGACCTGAAATCAAGAGTTGGCACTTAGCTGACTTAACCACCCATGTGATTTTTAATTTTAAATTTTATTTTAAAATTTTTATTTAAATTTTAAATTAAAAAAATTTTTAATTTTATTTCCTTTATTGGGCTTGAAGCTTGACAAGGCTATTTTAGGGATAGGTGTATTTGCTTCCAGGTGCCACTTGCAGATGAATGCCAGATATAGCCATCCTGGGAATGGGAATGCACAAATAGATATGAACCAATGTAAACATTCTAGATATTATTTTATTTTGTTTTATCTTATTTTTTAAAGATTCATTTATTTATTTAAGAGATAGAGAAAATGAAGGGCAAAGAGAGAGGGAGGGAATCTCAAGCAGACTCCCTGCGAAGCACAGAGCCCGACAGGGCTTCATCCCATAACTTTTGAGATCATGACCCAAGCTGAAATCAAGAGTCTGATGCTAACCAACTGAGCCACCCACATGTCCCTATATTCTAGATTGTAAAACAAATACAGTGACAGAATATTAAATGAAGTGGAATCAATTTGCTTGATAATATTATTGAGTTCTAGTAGAGTAGTGGCCACCTCAGTAGATTATACTGTAACTCAGGTTTATACACCAGAAAGCACCACAGCCTCTCCTTCCAAGGGTCTTAAAGACTATGTGTTGAAGTATAAATAACACAGGTTAATGGACCCCTTACCCAACACTTGCTTGTGTCAGAACTGCTCCTGTGTGTCACAGTTTAGCATGTTCCTTCAACACTACACTAAAGCATCCTGTCAAGACTCATCCTGTCGGGGCGCCTGGGTGGCTCAGTGGGTTAAAGCCTCTGCTTTCGGCTCAGGTCGTGATCCCAGAGTCATGGGATCGAGCCTCACATCGGGCTCTCTGCTCAGCAGGGAGCCTGCTTTCTCCTCTCTCTCTGCCTGCTTCTCTGTGATCTCCGTCTGTCAAATAAATAAATAAAATCTTAAAAAAAAAAAAAAAGACTCATCCTGTCAAGACTAGTAGGAGTTTATCTCCTACTAGTATCCCTGCCTTTGCTTAGTCCTTAATATTTCGACAAGCTCTTGGAACTTGCCCCTCTTCCCAGAGTTGTGTTTCACTCCTCCTTTGGGCTTCAAGATCTCAGTGACTTGCTTAAGAGTTGAACATCATTTTTGCCAACCTTATGATCATGGTTGGTTAATCCTGAAAACTATTGGATTTGCATTAAATAAACCCCAAATGTTGGTTATATATCAAAAATACTTAAAAATGCCATCTGGCAGAGGAATCTATGCAATACCTTAAGAAGTTGTAAACATTTAATTAAATCAAATAATAAAATCATACTTATTTATACAAAGGAAAATTCAGCTTTAAAATATGACTAAAATGTCCTTATAATAAGTATTAATGACAAAAAGTCCAAACTAGGATACGAGGGAGTTTCAGAGGTAGAGATAAAGACTGCAAAAAAGAATTATGTATATTTGGTTGATTATAATAATAATAAGCAAGCAAACTCTGGAAAGAGAATCTTAAATTTGGTAAGAATTTCCAATATATATAAACATTGGATTATAAATCACCTTACTTTTATAATCTAGAAAATTTAACTCTATAATTCTCTATTTAGTTTTATTAGAAGGTTCTTATCTTGGTCTCAAATACTTTATGCCATTATTATTATTCCACTACTTAGTATTTTCAGTCTTCAGCAGAAATAATTATTAATCATATTCTAATGTGTTCTTCCTTGATTTCCTTGAAAAAGAACATAAGTATAATTTTATCAGTTTATTACAAATATAAATTAAGAAAAAGAATAGAATAAACTAATATTTATCATTAGATATTTATAATCTGCAGCAATTTCTAACATATAAAAATTGATGTAAATCAATTTGACCCTGAAAACTCTGATGAAAGAAACTGAGCATGACACAAAGAAATGGAAAAACATTCCACGCTCATAGAAGAACAAATATTGTTAAAATATTTATACTACCCCCCAAAATCTACACATTTAATACAATCTCTATCAAAATACCAACAGCATTTTTGGCATAGCTGGACCAAACAGTCCTAAAATTTGTATGGAACAACAGAAGATCCTGAATAACCAAAGCAAACTTGAATAAAAAAGCAGAGCTGAAGGCATCAGAATTCTAGACTTCAAGTTATATTACAAAGTTGTAATGATCAAGACAGTGTGGTACTGGTACAAACACAGACAGATAGATTAATGGAACAGGATAGAAAACCCAGAAATAAACCCACAATTATATGGTTAATTAATCTTTGACAATGCAGGAAAGACTTTCCAATGGAAAAAAGACATTCTCTTTAACAGATGGTGTTGGGAAAACTGGACAGCAGCATGCAGTAGAATGAAACTAGACACTTTCTTACACCATCCACAAAAATAAATTCAAAATGGATTAAAGACCTAAATGTGAGACCCGACACCATAAAAATCCTAGAGGAGAACACAGGCAATAACCTCTTTGACATTAGCTGTAGAAACTTCTTACTAGATCTGTCCCCTGAGGCAAGGGAAACAAAACAAAAATGAACTACTGAAACTACATCAAGATAAAAAGCTTCTGCACAGCAAAGGAGACAATCAACAGAACTAAAAGGCAACCTTTGGAATGGGAGAAGATATTTGCGAATGATATATTTGATAAAGGGTTAGTATCCAAAATCGATAAAGAAATTATCAAACTCAGCACCCTCAAAACAAATAATCAAATTAAGAAATGGGCAGAAGACATGAATAGACATTTTTCCAAAGAAGATAACCAGATAAATGACAGTTCTGCAATGATCATCTTTATGTATAAATTGTCCAGATTTTATTTCTCATTTGGAGGATTCAAGGTCAATGCATATAAATCTTTTTTGAGACTCTTGGTAAATATTGTCAATTTGGGGGTGCTTGGGTGGCTCAGTCATTTGAGTGTCTGACGTGGTTTCAACTCAGGTCATGATTTCAGGTTCAGGAGATTGAGACCTACATTGGGCTCCGTGCTCAGCTTGGAGCTGCTTGAGATTCTTTCTTTCCCCTCTCCCCCTACCCCTCCTCCCACTCATGCTCTAAATAAATAAATAAATCAATAAATAAATGTATATTAAAATAATGAAATATTGTCGATTAATTTTTTTAAAAGATTTTATTTATTTATTTGACAGACAGAGATCACGAGTAGGCAGAGAGGCAGGCAGAGAGAGAGAGGAGGAAGCAGGCTCCCTGCTGAGCAGAGAGCCCGATGCGGGGCTTGATCCCAGGACGCTGGGATCATGACCTGAGCCGAAGGCAGAGGCTTTAACCCACTGAGCCACCCAGGCACTCCTTGATTTATTTTTAATAAGAGGATTGGACCAAATTAAATTCCCACCAGTATATATGAGAACAGTTGGTTTGTCATGTTGTCACTAGAATCGGAAATTACCTGATTTTTGTTGTTGTTGTTGCTAATTTGAAGTTAAAAATATCTCACTTCAGTCTGTCCATAGCACCTTGTATTTCCATTGCATTAATTATTTTTAATAACTTTTGTTTGTTCTTGTTCATTTTATTAAGAAGAAAACAATTTTCAGAAGCTATATATAATATACATTATTTGGAATTTTCAATTACTTGTAATTCAAAAACATAACAAAATAAAATATGCTCTTTCCTGGAATAAGTGTTTAATTTGTCTTTTTGACATAGATGCTGTTTTTTTAGCAGTATTTAACTTTTGGTAGAAAATCTATTTGATTTATATGAAACCTTTTAACATTGTAGAAATGGATTTTTCATTTTAAAATTTAAAGTCAGTTTTCTCTTAAGGCTAGAAGCCTTATAATCAAATATTCAATGTTTGATCTGTTTTAATGTAGGATCTTCTGGCCAGTCTAAAGAGATTCCTAAAAATTCTGTTATGTAGGACATCTTTTGTAGGACATCTTTTTCCTGAACTCTTGGCTGAAATAAGCTTCTGTGACTGTTCCTTTCAATACTTTCAAGAGTGACCGATTTCTAATTGAGAACTTTTCCTTTAAATGTGCTAACCATTCCATGTAGTTCCTTTGTTTTTGTTTTTTTTGTTTTTTCTGGTCATATTGCCTAAAAAGAGTCCATCTGTAATTTCAGTTGAGCATAGGATGGTATTACGCAGGATGTGGCACAATTCAATGAGTTGTTTTTTGAGAGCGAAATTATTAAAACTTTACTAAATATTCAACTTCAACACTTAGATGCATACTGTAATTCCCAGTATTAAAATACTTCATCTAGGGATGCCTGGGTGGCTCAGTGAGCTGAGTGTCTGACTCTTGGTTTCAGTTCAGATCATGATCTCAGAGTCCTGGAACCAACCCCACCTTGGGGTCAGGCTCATTGTGGAGTCTGCTCCAGATCCTCTCTCCCTTTCTCTCTGCCTGTCTCCCTCTGCCCCTTCCCCTGTTTGTGTGCGCTCTCTCTCTCTATCTGAAATAAATAAACAAACAAACAAAATCTTTGAAATAAAATATTTCATCTATTTTGTGCTTTCCTTTAGTTCTTTCTCTCTTTTGAGACAGTTACAGATTATACTAGGAATTCTCCTATAAACTCATATTTGTTCATTCTAAATATTCCCTGAGAATTTTGGTATTCTGGATTTTTATCAACCAGGTAGGGTTAAGTCAGCATATGGTATTGTGATTAGTTGCTCTTCCAAATCACTCAATGCTGGTCAGAGCTCTAAGGAAGATTAAAGAGGCCAATCTGCCAAAATGCTATACTTGCTAGCTCTTGAGATCTTCTCTTACATGGTCAGATTTCCTCCATTAGAGTCATGGCTTTGGGTAGCACACAGAGTAGGGATGATCTGTATCCAACATCCTGATAATATAAATTAATTGTTTACCTGGGAGTGGAGGAGAGTGCTAACACATGTCCTTCCCCTTATCATTGCCTAAGTTATCAAATCATCTTTTGGGAGTACACTATCTTTTAAAAACAATTATAGATTGTTTCAGGTATTAGATAAAACATTTTCCATTATATTATGTGATTAAAAAATATTTTTGTAGGTTTTTTATTTACTGTGATATAGGAGAAGGGATTGAGAATGCTTTTTATTTAGAAATGGTTTAGAAAAAACACAAATGACAGAGAGTAGGGACTTTGGAAATCTGTTTTTGCCATTCACAGGTTGTATTACCCTAGGACTAAATATTTTTTCTCTAGGAGCTTTTATGATCTTCTTTATAAAATGAAAAAAGTAACACTCCACTTGCTTGACAGGATTTTGTGGTGGCCAAATGACATACTGAGAATAAGAATACTCCATAGATTGTTCTATTTTATTTCTAAGGGCAAATATTTTGAATTTATATTTAAGTAATTTTTTACAATTTAAATTAGAAAAATATTTCTTAACATCTTTGTTCTGTGTTATCACAGATATTTTAAAACTTGCTTTTTTGGAAGGAGATTGCAATAACTCTTTTTCTACCTTATAGATTATTCTTTATAAAAGAAATGAATGTTCATTGTGGAAAATAGAGATAAGAAAAAAACTTTATTAAAAAAATCACTTATAGCCCCACTATTCAGAAATAATAATAACCTCATGATTTTACTTAAGGTAGTAGTGGGGGTTGGGATGTTTAAAACATATTCTCCGTGGTGCTGACATGTAAACATTATGGAAGGTTTTTTGAGTTTTTTTTTTTATCTGAATTTTTGGATCTCTTGTTTGAAGACAGTAGAAAATGTCTGCAAAATTTTAATCTAGACATTTCTAGTCCCGTGTTTTTGGTTTTAAGTATGATTCGTCTGTCCTTGTGGGAATGAGACTTAGCTGCCTATGTTTTATAAAAGAAAAATTCAATTTATCACTATGACTACATCCAGTAATCCATTTGGTTCATTGCCAGCTCTTTACCACTTAAATGAGGCTGAATTAGACTAATAGTTTTGTGCACTGAACAGTGAGACTTTTAGCTCCTTATAATGATTCATGTGTTACAGCTGCAGTCCATGCTCGTTAATAACATCTGACTTTTCATTGAACCACAGAGCTTCCTTTCCTCTCAGCTAATCTTTTGATAAAATTTCAGCTTTTCAGTTTTCTGGATGAACATTTGAAAGTTAACAAAATTCATGGACTTGAAGAAATAATTATTTAGAGTAGATTAGATTGTGAGAAAATTAACTTTTTAAAAAATGTTTACTAAGATTCACAGTTAGGAAATATTATATATTTTCCCTGGGAAAATACTTCTTTCGTATTTTCAGAGAAATGTTCATGTTTAAAACAAATTTTCTTTGTGCAGAATAGAAACTTTCCCAATATGTCATATCCTAGGGTTTTTGCTCTACATAAGCCAAATTTGACTTTTACTATTTTAGGAGTATGTATGGCTATTATTTCATCTTTCATTTACCCAATTTACTCTATGTTATATGAACATGATATGAAAGAAAATGGCAATTGGTTCCAACTGAAAAGTAAGGAACTTGAAATATTCTATTATCTCTGAAATAGTCTATCTTAAAACAGTAAGTTATATTATCAAAATATTTTAATACATATGTGATACATATACATTAATTAAAGTTAGGGACTGAAAAATAGTATCAGCAAGCAAAAGTTTTAGTATTTCTCTGGCAAACACCTATCAGAATAAACTCAGATTTTATAACAGAAAGAAATTTGGTTAAACATGGATGAGGAAATGATTGAAGCATTGTATTAGTTTTTAAGAAGTATAATGTGGGGTGCCTGGGTGCTTCAGTCGGTTAAGCACCTGCCTTTGTCAGTTAACCACCTAGGTTATGATCTCAGCGTCCTGGGATCAAGTCCTACATCCGGCTCCCTGCTCATTGCAGAGTCTGCTTCTCCCTCTACCCTTCCCCTCTGCTCATGATGTCTCTGACACCCAAATAAATAAGTAATATCTTTAAAAAAAGAAGAAGAAGTATAATGTATGTTTGTGTTTTCAAGAATTATGAAATGTATTTCATAATTGTATGTATTAATTATGTTCATACTTTTTTAACAAATGATTTTGACTTAAATAAATTAAAAGTATATTTCCCTTGATTCTAGTAGTTTTGGATATGGGTCCCACATATGATCTTCACTAACACAGCAGATAAATCAATCTGACCTTCTCAATGTTCATGATTGAGTGAGGAAAGTATAACTTCTTGAGTTTGCATTTTGACTTCTTTATTTGGTAAAAATCACAGTAAGCCTTTCTGGTAGATCCTATGGATTGTTTTCTTAAACATGCATTAAAAAAAATACATTTCAGCTTCTTACTCCTATGACTTCCAGTACTGCAGTAACTGGAGGTTAAAATAAAACAAAACGTTCCACATATATCCTTGTTGCTAAGTTTCCAGGTATGATTTGGGTTCTTCCAGTCTGGTACACTCATGGGAGACTTGAATTTGTTACTAAGTTGGTTGGAATAGATAGAGGCCACAATTCTGATGTTCAGATGATGGCAGTGGCAGCATGGGTCCAAGCTACCAGCTACCTGATTCAGCAAACTTCTCCAGTGGCAGGTACAGCATCCCCAAGCTTTCTTAGACATTATACCAAGTGCTTGCTTCTCCAGATCATCCAACAATTTTTAAGCCACAGAGTATCTAGTAATATGTCCCTTTCTGTATAGGTTTCTGTGGTTTGTATGGGAGCCCTTAACACAAAAGAATCTGCCTAGATTTTAAGCTGTTCAAGGGAATTTTGATTGCCCATTTTTGATGATGGATGAATAGATGTTCCATGTTTTCATTTGTTATTTGACCCATGATTTAGGTGAAAATTACTAGCAGATGAGTTTCTGTTTTCTGAATAGGTTTTTGACAACAGAAATATTGAGGATATGAGGGGGAAATATGTGTTCTTTTAATGTTCTTTTCATAGAAAATAATAACTTTATTCAATGATGAAATGAAGGTAAATGTACACATGTACATTCTTAGAATCATGCATTGTCTGTAATATTGGAGGGAATTAATGTTGCAAATAATCCAGAGGTTATACATTTAAATAAAGTATGATAGTGAATTTATATCACATCGTCATTGCCTTTGTCTATCTAGTATGTAATTTATGATGATGTTCAGATGCCAATTCCTTTGTAAAGTCTCTGCTCCTCTCGGGGTTGCCTCTCTATCCACACATATGCACACATATACCATTCCCGCATACTAGTTCTGTATGTAATTATATTAGTATTTTGATCAAAGTTTATGACATTTTTTTAGCCAGTCTTCCATTCTTGGTCATGAGGTCATTGAGGGTGAGAATTTTTTTTAAGATTATTTATTTATTTATTTGACATACAGAGATCACAAGTAGGTAGAGAGGCAGGCAGAGAGAAAGGGGGGCGGGAAGTAGGCTCCCCGCTGAGCAGAGAACCCGATGTGGAGCTCGATTCCAGGACCCTGGGATCAGGACCTGAGCCGAAGGCAAAGGCTTTAACCCACTGAGCCACCCAGGCGCCCCAAGCATATGTTTTTATTGTAATCTCTGAATCCATATATCTAGAGTATTGTAGGTGTTTAAAAATTGATGGCTGAACTGAACAGATGAGGGAGTAGGGGAAGGAATATGTGAAGAGGACAGCATAGGGAACTATAGAGATTAATGGATGAGGAGTGTGGAGACCTATTGTTGCAATTATCTATCACTGTAAAACAAACCACCTCACAATTCAATGGCTTTGAACAACAATTGATTATTTCTCATAATTCTGTAGGTTGATGCATAGTTCCTCTATTTCACTGTTGTTGGTTGGGCCTCTGGAATAGCTGGAAGATCCAAAATAACTTCAATCACATGGTTGTCAATTGGTGTTGGGTTTTAGCTGGGTAAAAGATAAAGGTAAACACTGATAACCTCTTAAGACTCTGTCTTGGAAGTTGTGCAGCCTTACTTCCAATGCCCTTTACCAGTCAAAACAAGTCTCCCAGTCAGCCCAGAATCAAGGTGAAGGTAAATAGATATCACCTCTTAAGTGTGTAGTAGTAAAGTCACATTGCAAAAGTGGGATGGGAAATACTGTTGCTGCCATCTTTGAAAACACTCTCTACTCCATCTTTATTTTATTTCTGTCCTTAGATGTGAAACATTTTTCATGGGTTTCAGTTTTCTCATCTTTATGATGATAGTCCTAGATTTGATAATCATTAAATTTCCTTGAAACTGTAGGACTTTGTGATGGAAAAATGTTTTTGTTAAAAAGGTTCATTATTGAAAATAGAACCAGATTTTATCATGTCTTTATTTCAATTAAAATCAAACTTCTTAAGTTTCTTATGAGGTTTAAGATGCTTTGTATACTAGTGGTACTCAAAGTGTGGTCTGCACACCACCATCATCAATATATTCTGAGAGCTTTTTTGAAGAAATACAGTAATTCCCCTTTATCCTTGGTTTTGCTTTCCATGGTTTCAATTACTTGCAGTCAACTATGATCCAAAAGCAGATGATCATCTTTCTGAAGGAGGATGGTCAGAAGGTCAATAGCAGTCTAATGCTATATCACAATACCTATATCATTCACCTGATTTCATCTCATCATGTAGGCATTTTATTTTTTTTAATTTTCTAATTTTTTAAAAGATTTTATTTATTTATTTGACAGAGATAGAGAGCACAAGTAGGCAGAGCAGCAGGCAGAGGGAGAGGGAGAAGCAGGCTCCCTGCCAAGCAGGGAGCCTAATACGGGGCTTGATCCCAGGACCCTGGGATCATGACCCTAGCCCAAGGCAGCTGCTTAATCGACTGAGCCACCCAGGTGCCCCATGTAGGCATTTTATTATCTTACATCACAAGAAGAAGAAGAACAGGAACAACAAGAAGGGTGAAAATAATATAGTAAGATATTCTGAGAGAGAGACCACATTCACATAACTTTTATTATACCATATTGTTATAATTGTTCTATTATATAATCAGTTATTGTTAATCTCTTACTGTGCCTCATTTAGAAATTAAACTTTTATCGTAAGTGTGTATGTATAGGAAAAAGTATAGTATATATAGGATTTGGTATAATCTGCAGTCTCAGGAACCCTCTGTGTATCTGGGATCTTATCCCAGTAGATGGAGAGAACTACTGTAAATATTAATGGACATCATTCACCTTAGAACTACTGAATCAGAATCTGTGGAGTTGGCCCAGGAATCTGCATCTTAACTAGTTTTCCATGAAATTTTGATGCATACAAAAGGTTGAGAAGCATTGGCATATAATACATCAGAGGTAAAAAAAATAAGCAATAATATAAAACAAAGTAATAGTGCTTATTTGTCATACATTTAGTCAGAAGAATTGGGTAGAAGTGTGATTAACTTGCCCAGATTCTTATCTCAGCCAACCACATTGTAGTTCTATTACAAATTCGTTATTTGGGTTCAAATCTGAGAGCTTACTCTTTCTCCATGCTATTTCATATGTGGTTTTGCACTAAGTTAAATAGATATACATGAAATTTTTGCACTTTTGGATAAATCGTGAAAAATATTCATTCATTTGTTCATTCATTTAATCATCCGGTGCTTATTGGCTGTTTACCATATGCAAAATGCTGAGCAAGGCACTGGGAAATCAGTGGCAAACAAGATAGACAAAATCATTGGTTTTGTATCCAGAAATACAAAGTATCTCTTAATTAATAAATTGTTATTTAATTACATGAAATTAAAATAAAATAAAATTTTATTTTATTTAATATCAAATAATTAAATCAATAAACTAATATTTATCAATATAAATATTAAAAGTAAATTTTAATTTATTTATTTTATTTAATAAAATAAAAATTAATTACAAAAAAGAGAGCAGGATGCAATCAGACATATTTCACAAGGAACTGACTTAGTATGGTGAATTAGGTAAGACTTTCCTGAGGCAGTGTCTTTTGAGCTAAACCCTGAAAGATGATTAAATTTTAATGAAGTGAGAAATTGGGCAAGAACTTATGAGACAGAGGAAACAGCTTGTGTAAAGATCCTAAGGTGGGAAAAGTATAGCAAAAACCTCATTATACAGTGTCTATGTGCAAAGAACTGTTAAAGATGGTAGAAAAATCAGCATAGAAGAAAAGTTTGGAATTTGGGCTCTGAAATTAGACTACCCAGGTTTAATTCATAATCATGGATTTACAGGACAGAAAGATGGAAAGAGAAAAGGGGAAAAGAGTAAGTAATGAGAAAAAGGATAGTTAATAAACATAAAATTTTCTTCTTCCCTTCCTGGCAACCTAACTCCTTGGGATATATTTATATGTAAAGTTATAGTTCAAGCTGTAAGTGATCTGGAAGTATTTTTCATGTGATAGGGTAAGGAGAAAGAATCTTTTGGACATAAGGCCTGTGAAGTATTCTGAGATGGTTTTACAATGGCTAAAATTAATTAACTTATTCACCTCTCTTTTTGTATCAAGAACTATCCTAAGAGCTTTACAGCTTTACAGTTGCTGCCGGTAACTTTACTTCCTTTCCCCAAAAGGGAATTCTACAGATACCAATGTATCTGAAATGTTTTGGTTTATTCCTAATTAAAGGGAGGTTTTTGCTACACTTTTCCATGCATAAAACACTAAAAGATTTCTGTTATTCTAACATGCCTTTTAAACCTTTAGAGTGAGAAAGGGTTTTAGAAATAAATTATTCCAAATTTGCAAATTGTGTTCTGTTTATGTAGAAGACTGAAAATACAGAAAAGCGACTTGCATTTAATATCGTACTCCTTTCCTGCCTTTTAGGACAGATGGGATGATTACTTTTTGTAAAGTCAAATGTAGCAGAATGTTTGTGAGGTTAGTATTTACAAGAGCAGGCTTGCAATAGAATGTGCTGTAGATACCCTTATTGTACCTTTCCCAACTCCTCATTATTGTGTTATATGCATTTCCCCTCTCAGAATGTAGCAGCGGATCTTTAAGCCATTCTCAATCATCCCTTGCCTCCAAATATCCCTGGTCCTCACCTTCTCCAGAAGATCATTTGTAACTACAAATTAGTGAAGAAAGGTAGGGCTTTCTTGGGTAGAGGTACATTGCAAGTGTGTTGCTTTTCAACATAGTGAGTGCATCAGGCAAGAAATTTAATATCTTATGTTGAGTGCAAATTTTAAACATGGTTATTCTTCTCCTAAATCTTTTGTAGATACATTTGATAGCCATTTAAAGTACAATAGTGAAATAATTCTCTCAATGTCACCACAAAGTGAATGCATTAATATTCCTACATTGCATATAAAATAGCCAAAGGATGAATCTGTTAAGTCCCTTGAATATTGTGCCTCCTCAGACTTCTTTCCTTGGATGTTTTCTCTTGTTTGCCATAATTACTGGGCTTAGCCTTATCTGCTCCCATAGCTGCTAGTACATATATGTATGTATGTATGCATGTGTCTATCTATCTACCTATGTATGACCCTTGAACAACACAGGGATTAGGGGCACTGAACCTCCCTCCACACAGTTGAAATCCTGCATGTAACTTTTTTTTCTTCATGAAACTTCTGTCTCCTCAAAAACTTAATTACTAATAGTTTGCTAGTGACCAGAAGCCTTACTGATAACATCAACAGTTGATTAACACATATTTTCTATGTTATACATATTATATGTGTATATGTAATATATTGTATTCTTACAGTAAAGTAAGCTAGGGAAGATAAAATGTTATTAAGAAAATCATAATGAAGAGAAAATAAATTTATTGTACTAAAATCTATTGAAACAATCTGTGTAGAAGTGGACCCACACTGTTTAAATCCAGGTTGTTCAAGGGTCAACTATATATATATATATATATATATATATATGTATGTATACACACACACATATATATGCAATATACATATATATACACATATAGCATATATGCTATATGTGTATATATATAGCTATATATATAGCTATATATATGCTATATATGTATATACACATATAACATATGCTATATGTGTATATAGATGTGCATATATATATATGCTAATGACTTCTAAGTCTTTTTTAAAAATTTTATTTATTTATGAGAGAGACAGAGAACACAAGCAGCAGGGCAGGGCAGAGGGAGAGGGAGAAGCAGGTTCCCCACTGAGCAGAGAGCCCGATGCAGGGCTTGATCCCAGGACCCTTGGGATCATGACCTGAGCCGAAGGCAGCCGCTTAACCGACCGAGCCACCCAGGCACCCTGAATTATAAGTCTTTTTTTTTTTTTAAGATTTTATTTATTTGTCAGAGAGAGAGAGAGAGAGCACACAAGCAGGCAGAGTGGAAGGCAGAGGCAGAGAGAGAAGCAGGCTCCCTGCCGAGCAAGGAACCTAATGCGGGACTCCATCCAAGGACCCAGGGATCATGACCTGAGGGGAAGGCAGCAGCCTAACCAACTGAGCCACCCAGGTATTCCCCAACTTCTAAGTCTTTATCCCAGCCCCAAGTCTTCTCTTTGGCTCCAGGTTCACATTCCCAGGTGCCTTTTTCCCTTTTCTCCCAGCACCACACCTGTTAAACTTCTTGATTTTCAATCTCATTTAGTGAATCACCACTTGAGTAATTTCTCAAATCTTGTTTCTTAGACTCATTTTTTGACTTCTCTTTCCATATCTAACCATCCACCAAGTCCTTTCAATTCTAACTCCAAAATGTTCCATTAACCTAGTCTCAACATTTTCTCCCCATTGCTATTCCATTAGGTCATTTTCTCAGTATCCTAATATAATATTTTTCTGTGGTCTTCTTGCCCCATTTTCCCTTTTCATCATGGTCTGTCTTCTGGATAGAGATAGCCACCTACAAAAACAAGATTTATATTACTTTTGCTCAGAAGTATTAATAAATACAATAGTACCTTAAGCTTCTCTTTGCTTACTACTCAGCTTGACATAAGAAGTTCTTTGAAGTATGAGCCATGTGAATCCTCTCTACCATTCTATTTTAACTTATCACTTGCCATCTCCTATCTCACTGAAGGAATCTGTATCGACATCTTCATGACATTAGTTACCATGTGATTTCTGTAACTTTGTTTAGTGATGGAAGAGCTAAGAAGTCCTTTGAAAGTTTGCATTTCCGTGCTTATCTTCAAGGCAGCTTAATGACTAATTCTTGGCATATTCCAGACCCATCTTATTCCATCCAGTATTTGGTATTTCAAGAGCCAGTGTTAATGAGAATTATGCCAAAATTACTCACACTCTGTCCTACTTTATTTATAAGGCAATTTATTTAACTATT
>PISX010026101.1:0-24874 GCA_004024625.1 Mellivora capensis | reverse complement strand
GATACCAGTCCGGTGTTCCCGCTCGGCTTTACCTGCCCACTGGCGTCTTCTGCCCCCGTAGAGATCCTGACGAGTAGAATTTTGATCTCAGGCTGATTTCATGAGTGATCGGTGTTCCTTGGTAGGTAATCAGCTCACTTTAGGGGACAGGTTGAACCAGAGCATCCTCCTAGTTCCCCGCCATCTTGTCTCCCCCACAAGAATACCTTTTTTGGGAGTTTAGGATTCCAGCAGAGAAGTTCCAGCATACCACTGGAATAAAAAATCTGAAAATACAGTTTTACTTTATGCATTTCATCTTTACCCCAAGGCAGCCACAGTTCAGTGCCAAGAGAAACCTCCTCTGCCCATAATTTCTCCCATGTGGGTAAGCAGGAGTGTAGTGAGTGAGTACTTGTTTTCTCATACTGTATGGAATGATGCTCACAAAATCCACATCTTTCTCATCATACCCAGAATATGGAGATGATTGGCATAACTGAGAGAGAGAGGGAGATACTGGGAACAAGGAAATGGGAAGTTATAGCAACTAAGGATCAGAACTTAACAAGGGGAAGAGATCCTACCAACTACTTTTTAGGCACTATCAGTAAGTCTTCAGATGCCGGCCTGTGGACCCTACAGCTAGGCCACGGGCACACTCAGCTCTGCATACACCTCAACCACACACCTGTGGCTGCCTTCCCATATTCAATCTCATGGATAGTGAGTGTGAGTCTTTGTTAATGGCTCATGAGCACATACCAAATGCCAGACCCACTCTGAGATTAAGAGAAGGCAACACAAACTTGAGTATTTCAGGGCACATTCTAGGGTAACGAACTGGAGGCTCTCAGCACCAGGCTTGGCTTTGCAGAATGGAGACATGGCATACAACCTTAACCTTGCCCTTCCTGTTTCCCCTCCTAAATAGGAACAAGAGGTATGGAGCAGGTGTGCCTATAGAAAAGGTCTGAGAGAGCTTCAGAAACCATATCTGAGCTGACTGGTGAAGAATTTTGTCTCCTGAAGCA
The DNA here is from genome assembly GCA_004024625.1 of Mellivora capensis. Lineage (NCBI taxonomy): Eukaryota > Metazoa > Chordata > Mammalia > Carnivora > Mustelidae > Mellivora > Mellivora capensis. Next base: position 23,861 of record PISX010026101.1, on the reverse strand, counting down.
GCAGTAAAGCTCAGAGAAGGAGATTCGTTCCTTTTATAAATGTGAGAACAATGTAAAGACTTCAAAGAACATGATAAGTCAAGGAGACATGACACCACCAAATAAACAGCAACCAATTTCAAAGAAGTAGAAATCTATCAATTGATTGACAGAGAATTGAAAATAATTATTTTAAGGAAGCTCAGAGAGCTACAGGAGAAAACAGATATCTCAGTAAAATCAGGAAAAAATACGTGAACAAAATAAGCTTAATAAAAATCATAAAAAGGAACCAAACAGGAATTTTGTAGCTTAATAAAATTACAAATGCCATAAAGAGCTTTTTATAGCAAACTTGATCATTAAGAAGGAGTCTGTAAACTTAAAGAGAAATTATTTGAAATTATTTAAAGAAACAGAAGAAAAAGAAGAATGAGGAAAACTTGCAGGATTTCTTAAACACCGTAAAAAGAGCTAATGTTTGCATTGTTGGAGAACTGAAAGGAAAAGATTGAAAGAAAAGAGCAGAAAATGTATTGAAAGAAATAATGGTTGAACATTTCCCATATCTGGGAGAGATGTAGAAGTCCAGATACTTGTTTATTAAAAATCCTCGAACAAGTTGAACCCAAAGAAGACCTCACTAAGACACATTATAATCAACCTAAAAATCAAAGAATTTTGAAAGCAGTAAGAGAAAAAAGGTAAAAACATTTCTCATATAAGGGAACACACATAAAACTATGAACAGATTTCTCAGCTGATGCATTGCAGGACAGGAGAACCTGGGTTGATATATTCAAGGTGCTGAAAGAAAAATAAATGCATTACCCAGCAAAGTTATACTTCAGAAATGAAGGCAAGATAAACACTTTCCCAGATAAACAAAAGCTGATGCAGTTCATCAAACTAGACCTACTTTACAAGAAATACAAGAGGGGGTTATTCAAACTGACATAAAAGAATGCTAAGTAGTAACATGAAAAGATATGACAGTATAGAAATCACTAGTATATAGTCAAGTTCAGAATACTTTGTATAAACCTCTTTTAACTCTAGAATAAAGATGAGAGTACTAAAACTAAAATGCTAAAAATAACCATAGCCACAATAATTTGCCAGTGGATACACATACAAAAAGATGTAAATTGTGACAACAAAATCATAAAATGTAGAAGGGAGAAGTGTAAGTGTGGGGTTTTTGTATATGAACGAAGTTAAGTTGTTATCAGCAAAAAATAGAGTTATAAGATGTTTTATGTAATAAAACTCATAAGAACAAAGTGAAAATGTATAGTTAATGCATAGTAGTTAAAGAGACAGGATATGAGCATATCACTATAGAAAATCATAAAATCCCAAAAGACAGAGAGGAAGAAAAGAACTACAAAACAGACAAAAATCAGCTGACAAAATGATAATGTTAAGTCCTTACCATTAATAATTACTTATTTTTAAAAAAATAATTTCTTTAAATTTAGATGAATTAAGTTATCCAATTAAAAGGCATACAGTGGCTGGGTAGCTAAAAAAAAGTTGCAATTTAATGCTGCTTACAAGGGATAAACAGTGACACAAAATAATAGTAGGGAAAAAAGTAATGAGGAGACTTCAGTACTTCAGTTTCAACAATGGATACCTCATCCAGACAGAAAATTAATCAGGAAATATTGACTTGAACTACACTTTAAATGGACCTAATACATATACAGAACATTCTACCTGATAGGTGCAGAATGTACATTCTCAAGTGCTCATAGAATACCCTCCAAAGTTGAACATATGTCAGGTAACAAAACAAGTCTTAATAAATTTAGGAAGATTGAAATTAAATCAAGTACTTTTTCTGACCACAGTGGTATGAAAGTAGAAATCAGTAATAGGAGAAATATAAAATTCTCAAATATGAAGATATTAAACAATACGTTAACAACCAGTGGGTCAAAGAAGAAATTGAAAGGAAAATCAAAAAATATATTGGAGCAAATGGAAATGGAAACCTAACATACCAAAACATATGGAATATAGCAAAAGCAGTTTTAAGAGGGCAATATATATATGGATAAATACCTTCATTAAGAAAAAAGAAAATTCTCAAACAACTTAACTATACTCCTCAAGAACTAGCAAAATAGGGGCACCTGGGTGGCTCAGTTGGTTAAGCGACTGCCTTCAGCTCAGGTCACAATCCTGGAGTCCCGGAATCGAGTCCCACATTGGGCTCCCAGCTCCACGGGGAGTCTGCTTCTCCCTCTGACCTTCTCGCCTCTCATGCTCTCTCTCAAATAAATAAAATCTAAAAAAAAAAAAAAAAAGAACTAGCAAAATAAACATAAGCTAAGCCAAAACTTAGCAAAAGGAAGGAAATATATCAAAGACATACCAGAAATAAGTGAAATAGGACTAGAATAACAATATAAATGATCAAGGAAATGGAGTTGATTTTTTTGAAAAAAAAAAAAAAAAAAAAAAAAGCACCAAATTGACAAAACTTAATCTAGAATAAGAAAAAGTGGGAGAAGATAAATCAGATAGTAAGTAAATAAAATAAAAAGTGAAAAAGGAGACATTGTAACTAACAAAATGAAATACAAAACATTGTAAGAGTAAACAGTTACACACCAACAAAATGGATAACCTAGAAGAATTGGATAACTTCTTAGAAACACAACCTACCATGACTGAATCATTAAAAAAAAAAAAAAATCTGAACAGACCACTAAAGGAGATTGAATTATTAATCAGAAATCTCCCACCAAATAGAAGTCCAGGATTGAATGGATTCACAGGTGAATTCCATCAAACATTTAAGAAGAATTAATACCAGTTCTTCTCAGATTCTTCCCCATAATTGAAGAGGGACCACTTCCAAACTCATTTATCCAGGCCAGCATTACCTTTATACTAAAGTTAGGCAAGAATATTATAAGAAAAGAAAGTTATATGCCAATATTCCTGATGAACAAAGTTTCAAAATCCTCAGCAAAATATTAACAAACCAAATTCAACTTTACTGTAAAAGGAACATATACCATGATTAAGTCAAATTTATCCCTAGGATGAAAGAATGGTTCAGCGTTGGGGTGTGGGTGGTTCAGTCAGTTAAGTGTCTGCCTCTTGATTTCCGCTCAGGTCATGATCTCAGAGTCCTGAGTTCAAGCCCCATGTCAGGCTCCATGCTCAGTGGAGAGTCAGCTTAAGATTCTCTCTCCCATCTCCTCCTCCTCCTTTTTTTTTTTTTTTTTAAGATTTCATTTATTTATTTGACAGACAGAGATCACAAGTAGGCAGAGAGGCAGGCAGAGAAAGAGAGGGGAAAGCAGGCTCCCTGGTGAGCAGAGAACCCAATGTGGGCTTGATCCCAGAATTCTGGGATCATGACCTGAGCCAAAGGAAGAGCTTTAACCCACTGCGTCATGCAGGTGCCCCTCTCTCTCCCTCCTTCTGCCCTCCCTGCCCCCTACATGCTCTCTCTCTCTCAAATAAATAAATAAATCTTAAAAAAAAATAAGAATGGTTCAACATCCCCAAGTCAGAAAATGTGATATAGCCATGAAAAAAATGAACTATAAAAATCCTTTGATCATCTCAATAGATGCAGAAAAAAAATTTGATAAAATTTAACACCTTTTCATGAAAAAAAATGCTCTACAAATGAAATAAAGAGGGAATGTACCTCAACATAATAAAGGCCACACTGACAAGCCAGTAGTTTACATCTTACTTATCAATGGTGGAAAACTGAAAACTTTTTCTCTAAGGTCAGGAACAAAAGTGCCCAGTCTTACCACTTTTATTTAATGTAGTAATGGAAATCTTAGCCAGAGCAATTATGCAGGAAAAATGAATATAAGTCATCAAAGTTGGAAAAGAGGTAACATTGTCTGTTTCGTGATGACATGATCTTACATAGGGAAACCCTAAAAACTCAAATAAACTGTTAAAACATAATCAATAAATTCAGTAAAGTTGGTTGAGTAAAGTAAAATGGCAAAATCTTGGGGTTTAAATGATTTTATACTCTGCTTTTACCCTATGATCTGAATACTGAATGGATATGAATGATTCAAGAGTCAGTCCAGATTTTTACAGAGTATGCTTCTATTTCTATCATTATTTGGGGTTTGATTTTTTTTTTAACCTTTCATCTTTTTAAATATATTTCTTCAGAGCAGATAAGTTTAATCTTTTCTAGTGTGGATGTTTTCTCTCTTTTTTTTTTAAGATTTTTAAAATTTATTTATTTGCCAGAGAGAGAGAGGGAGAGAGCATGAGCGAGCACAGGCAGGCAGAGTGGCAGCAGAGGCAGAGGGAGAAGCAGGCTCCCTGCCAAGCAAGGAGCCCGATGTGGGATTCGATCCCAGGGTGCTGGGATCATGACCTGAGCCGAAGGTAGCCACTTAACCAACTAAGCCACCCAGGCGTCCCTGTTTTCTCTTTTTGAGTTTAAAATTAAAAACCTTTACCAAGTTAAAAAAAATCATTTGGGGCATAGAAAACAAATATATAAAAACCAGTTGCCTTTCTGTACACTAATAATGAGCTATCCAAAAAGGAAATTAAGAAATAATTTCATGTACAGTAGTATTAATATAATAGAATACTTTGGAAGAAATTTATTTTTTTAACATTTTATTTATTTATTTGAGAGAGAGAGAGTTTTAAAGAATGAATGGGAGAGTGGACAGAGGGAGAAGCAGACTCCCTATGGAGCAAGGAGCCCAATGCAGGACTCAATCCAAAGACCCTGGGATCCTGACCTGAGCCAAACAAAGGCAGACACTTAACTGACTGAGCCATCCAGGTGCCTCTTTGGAAGCAATTTAGCCAAGGTGAAAAGACATTCATGTTGAAAATTATAAAATATTGATGATACAATTACAGAAGCAAATAAATATTCCATGTTCCAGTAATACACACACACATCTCCCATGTTCATGGATTGGAAGAATGAATATTGTTGAAATATCCACTTAAATTGATGTACAGATTCTACATAATGTCTGTCAAAATTCCAATGGCATTTTTCTCAGAAATAAAAAAACAGTCATAAAATGGAAAAAAAAAGACACACAAAATACTTTGAATAACAAAAGCAATACAGAGCAAGAAGAACAAAGCTGCAAGCATTACACTCTTTTATTTCAAATATATTTCAAGGCTGTACTAATCAAACAGTATGGTACTGCCATACAAATAGGTGCATAAACCAGTTGAATGAAATATATAATGCAGAAATAAATCCTTGCATATAGGGTTAAGTAATCTTTGAAAAAGATGCCAAGAATATTCATAGGGAAGGATATAAATGATGTCGGAAAAGCTGGATATCCACATATAAAAGAATAAAATTTTATTCTTACACCATACATAGAAACCAACTCAAAAAGAGCCCAAGAATAAATGTAGGACCTGAAATCATAAAATTCCTGAAAGGAAACATATGGAAAAAAGCTCCTTGACATTGGTATTGGTGATTTTTTAGATATAACAGCTTTTGCAATGAAAACTAATATAAACAAGACTACATCAAACTAAACAGCAGTCCCACTTGTGGGTGTATATCCAAAGGAAATAAAATCAGTATCTTGAAGTATAGTATCTGTACTCCTATGTTTATTGCAGCATTATTCACAATAACCAAGATGTGGAAGCAATCTTGGTACTTGTTAGTGGGTAGTAGATAAAGAAGATGACTAGCCATTTACGTGCCTGTCATTGGACAAAGGATAAAGCACAGTAATAATGGAATATTATTTCGTCATAAAAAAGGAAATCCTGCCATTTGTGACCACATAGATAAACTGGAATATATTATCTTAAGTGAAATAAGCCAGGCACAAAGACAAACAATTCATGATTTCACTTATATGTGAAATATAAAAAGTCAGACTCACAGTAGTGGAGAGTATAATGGTGGTTATCAGAGACTGGGGACCAGAAGAAGGGAGGAGGTGTTGTTAAAGGGTAAAAACTGAGTTTTAAGATAAGTAAGTTCTGCAGACATAATGTAAAGGATGGTAAATATAATTAATAGCAATGTATTTTATACTTGAAATTTGCTAAGAGAGCAGATCTTAAGTGTCCTCATATAGAAGACTGTTAACTATGTGACATGATGGATATGTTAATTACTTTGATTGTGGTAATCATTTCACACTGTATATATATTAAAACATCATGTATTGAACACTGAATATGTGCAATATATACTTGTGAGCCTTATATCAATAAAGTGGATGGGAAATCAAATGTAAGAAAAAAATAACTATTACAAATATGCTATATATCTAAATATAGCAATAGTTATTTTAAATATGAATTGTCTACACCAATCTACATCTTATTTAGAGTTGATTAATTGGCTATAGACAAATATGTATTATCTATAAGAAATACACTTTAAATATGAGGATTCAAAGAAATTAAAAGCAAAGAGATGGAGAAATGTATAGCATAGTAACACTAATTAAAAAGTTGGAATAGCTATGTTAATTTTAAAGCAAATTTCAGAACAAATAAGATTATCAGGCTAAGAAGGAGCATTACATAATAATAAAGGGATCAGTTCTCTAAGAGGACATAATTTCTTAATGTATATGTAACTAAGAAGATAGAATCAGCATATGTGAGGTAAAAATGTGTAGAACTGAGAAGAAAAAATTGTTGAATCACTATTATAGGGGACTTCAACATTCCTCTTTTTGTTAGTTGACAAATCCAATAGGTAGTAAGTTAGTAAGGCTATAGTGGAGCTGAACATCACTGTCAATCAACTTGATTTAATTTGTATTTTTAGAATACTTGAACAGTGGAAGAATATGCAATATCTTCAAGCTCATGTGAATATTTACAAGATACAAGGCACATTCTGAGCCAAAAGAGACACCGTAACAAATTACAATAATGGAAATAGTACAAAGTATGATAAAGTACAGAGATTTAAAGTATGGAGATTGAAAATAAATTAAACTGTCTTTATTTACAGATAACATGATTATCCATGTAGAGAACTCCATATAATTTATAGGGAACTCTCATAAGTATTAAGTAAGCATAGCAAAGTTGCAGGATATAGGTTAATATATTAACATTATAGGCCATCAGTTGGAATCTGGAATTAGAAAAATGACAAAAGAGGTAGGGTCGCCTGGGTGGTTCATTCGGTTATGCATCCTACTTTTGGTTTCCACTAAGGTCAGGACTTCAGCTCCAAGTTCAGCAGGGAGTCTGCTTGAGATTGCCTCTGTCACCCTTCATCTGCCCCCTGCCCCAAAATAAATAAATCCTTAAAAAAATCCCAACATATAAATTAGTCTACCCAACATAAGAGAAATCATGGTGCACATTTTTATGTATTCTGATAATACCTAAGAGCATCTGCTAGAGTTCTAGAACTACATTGAAAGAATATCCAGTAATTTCTTCTGTTCTTTACAAAATCTTTGACAAATTTTCCTGCCACAGTCCTACTTGTCACCATAAATTATTTCCAAAGATGATTTTTGATTATAAAAATGCCATTCTCATTAGATTTGTCCTGGTTATTTCATAGATGCACTACTATTCTTAATTATCCATATAGCTTTTCTTGACTTTGTTTTACAAGGATAGAACCATAAACAATTGATTAACTTCTAAGGCCATAGAATGAATTTCTGTCTAGAATTTTTCTTCAGAAATCTTTTGTGGGATCTTAAAAATCCTTTATTTTTTTATTTTTATTTTTTTTTTAATTTTATTTATTTATTTGTCAGAGAGAAAGAGCGCACGAGAGAGCGAGCACAGGCAGACAGAGTGGCAGGCAGAGGCAGAGGGAGAAGCAGGCTCCCTGCCAAGCAAGGAGCCCGATGTGGGACTCGATCCCAGGAAGCTGGGATCATGACCTGACCTGAAGGCAGCTGCCCAACCAACTGAGCCACCCAGGCGTCCCTTAAAAATCCTTTATTATTTAGCTAGTCAGATTACTAGCATAATCTCTGGAGGGGACCATTTTCTTTCTTTCTTTTTTAAAGATTTATTTATGTGTGTGTGTGAGAGAGAGAGAGAGTGAGAGGTCATGTGTAAGTGTGCATGCGTCGGGGGAGGGACAGTGGGAGAGGGAGAGAGAGAATCCTCAAGCAGACTTTCCTGTGAGCGTGGAACTCAGTGCCGGGATCAATCCCAGACCCTGAGATTATGACCTGAGCTGAAATCAAGAGTCAGGTGCTTAACCAACTTAGCCACTCAGGCACCTCAAGGGAAATGTTTTCACTAATTTTAAGAATAGTACTTTTATTTATTTATTTAGATTTTATTTATTTATTTGACAGAGATCACAAGTAGGCCAGAGAGGCAGGCAGAGAGAGAGGAGAATGCAGGCTTCCTGCTAAGCAGAGAGCACGACGTGGGGCTTGATCCCAGGACCCTGGGATCAGGACCTGAGCTGAAGGCAGAGGCTTTAACCCTCTGAGCCACCCAGGTGCCCCTAAGAATAGTACTTTTAAATATGAATGAATTATATTCTTTATGAGGCCCCCCAAATTTGCTAAATTACTGTCTTCTGTGCAAATGACCTTTCTCATCACTTTTAAGAATAGGATATTATAAGCCAACTACTAGGCCAGCTTGCTTGGAGAATTTGTAAGCCTTGGCTCCATCTGATTTTTGTATGCAGATTTTGTATTCTGAAACTTTATTGTTGTATCTTGTTGATTACTTCTGAGTATTTTGGTGGAGTCTTTATAATTTTTTGTTTCTAAGATCATGTCACTTACAAATTAAGATAATGTTATTTCTTCCTTCCTAATTTGGCTACCTTTTATTTCTTCTTCTTGCCTAATTGCTCAAACTATGACTTCCAGTATCACAACAAATAGGAGCAGTGACAGTGGGCACACTTGCCTTGTTCTTGATCTTAGAGGTAAAGATTTGGTATTTCACCATTGATTATGATGTTAGCTGTGGGCTTTTCATATATGGTCTTTATTATGTTGAGGTATGTTTTCTTCTGTTCCCACTATGTTAACAGTTTTCATCACAATGGTTATTGAATTTGGACATTTTTTTTTAACTCTGTTGAGAGTATCAGGATTTTTATCTATCTTTCTGTTAATGTGGTATATCAAATTTATTATTTTTGGTATGTTGAACCATCCTTGAATTTCAGGTATAAAATGTACTTGATTGTTCTGTATGATCCTTTTAATGTAGTAATGAGTTTTGTTTGTTAGTGTTTTATTGAGAATTCCTGAATTCATATTTATCTGGAATACTGACCTATAGTTTACCTGTAGTGTTCTTATCTGACTTCTTTATCTTTGTTTTCTGTTTGTATCATTGTAAGAACTTTTTCCAATCATCTAACAGAACAAAACATAATGGGTAAATGGTATTTGTTATTTAGTATATGCAGTTGGAACCTAAATAACATTAGATTTAGCTGGATTGATGCATAATGAAATACTGGAAAATGAAGTAAGGAACAGACCTTACTTAAGCTTTAGTAATGCTATTAGTATTTATTGAATTATGTTTTATATTTTCTAGAGGTAATTTTTGTGACAGAATGAATGAGTTTTACCACACAGAAGTACCCACAGACTGAAAATTTATAATCGCTTTAAGCAGAACTAAAATGAGAGACCTAAAAATAGCCTTCATCTTTACTTTGAGTTACAACATTATTACAACATTAATATTCAGTCACGGTACATTCTGTAGCCTCTTATTTGAAACGAAGAAAAAAAAGCCCTTGAAACTCAAAACAGCAATATTTTAAGCAATATTAAATGAAGAATGGTGCTGTGAAATAGAGAAAATATTTTACTTTTTAATTATGAGCTTAATGTACAACTTAATCAAAATAAGCGACCCACCAAACCCTTTTAATATTTTTCTCTTGAATATAGGTTCTGAGTACCTTTTTTGAAATGTGGACTTTTTTTTCTGAAATAACAAATATGACGTTGAATTTTTTCAAGATTTATAGCACCTAGTATCTTTAAGAGTACACTTACAATTTAAATGGCTACCCCAAGAAATGTGTTTTCAGAAGGATGGTTTAACTAGTTGACAGGCAATGAGTCTTGAAAAAGGAGACTAATTAAACAGTTTCTTAGTCATAAATATGCTCCCATTATTTTGAAGAGCAGCATGTTACTGCTACTTCAATAATAGATCACAAAACAAGTCAGGAAAATTAAACTATTATAGTTAGTGTGGGGTAGTGTTAAAATACTTGCTAACTGGAACATAAAAATTAAAGTATATTCGACTATTTTTAAAGTTGTTTTGTGAAGGGAGGGGCAAGATGGGGGAGAAGTAGGCGACCCTGTTTCAAATGGTCCCCTAAAGTGAGCTAAATATCTACCAGAACACTCTGAACACCCATGAAATCAGCCTGAGGTGTAAGATTATACACTTCTGGATCTCTATGGGGACAGAAGACATCAGTGGAGAGGGTGCACCTTGTCTGGATCATGGTTGATATATTCAACTATACATCCCCTCAACCACCACTTACTAAAATGACTAGGAGGAGGAGCACCCAACAGATGAAACTTCAGAGATTGTGCCCTCTGCCACAGAATTATTGGATATGGACATAAACATTATGTTGACAAGGGAATTCAGGGTAACAATTATCCAGGCAATGGCTAGATTGGAGAAAACCATTAGAGACAACATAGAATCTCTAAGGGTGGAATTGAGAGCTGATCTGGCAGAAGTTAAAAATACTATCAATGAGATTCAATATAATCTAAATACTCTAACAGCTAGGGTAACTGAGGCAGAAGATAGAATTAGTGATCTAGAAGACAAACTGATAGTAAAGAAGGATCAGGGGGAGGCTTGGAACAAATAGCTTAGAAGCCATGAAAACTGAATTAGGGAAATAAATGATGCCATGAAACATTGCAATGTCAGAATTATTGGGATCCCTGAGGGGGTGGAGAAAGGGAGAAAACTAGAAATTATAGTTGAACAAGTTCTGGATGAAAATTTACCCAATCTGGGGAACAAAACATGTCTAAAAGGCAGAAAGGACATCCTCTAAGATCTACAATTCCAGAAAGACCTCCAGACACTTAATTGTGAAATTCATGAATCATAATTTTAGACAGGAGGTCCTAAGGGCAGCCAGAGGGAAGAGATTCCTTATGTACAGAGGAAGGTCCATCAGAATAATGTCAGACCTGTCCACAGAAACCTGGCAAGCCAGAAAGGGCTGGAAAGACCTATTCAGGGCATTGAATGAGAAGAAAATTCAGCCAAGAATACTTTATCCAGCAAGGCTGACATTCAAAATGGATGGAGAGATAAAGAGCTTCCAAGACCAGCAAGATTAAAAAGAGTATGTGACCACCAAGCCAGCACTACAAGAGATATTAAGGGGGGTTTGTAAAAGAAGAAAGAACCCAAGAGTGACATAGAACAGAAATTTACAGAGGCAATCTGTAGAAACAAGGATGTCATAGGCAACACAATGTCAATAAAAAATGTATCTTTCAATAATCACTCTCACCATGAATGGCCTAAATGCTCCCATAAAATGGCACAGGGTTGCAGACTGGGTAAAATGACAGGACCTGTCTATATGCTATCTACAGGAGACACATTTAGAAACTGAAGATAACATCCAGACTGAAAGTGAAAGGATGGAGAACCATCTTTCATGCCAATGGGCCTCAAAAGAAAGCTGGGGTAGTGATTCTCATATCAGATAAATTAGATTTTAAGCTAAAGACTGTAGTCAGAGGTACAGGACACTGCATCATTCTTAAAGGGTCTATCCATGAAGAAGATCTAACAACTGTAAACATTTATGCCCCCAGTATCGGAGCAGCCAACTACATAAACCAACTGTTAATCAAAGAGTCATATTGATATGAATACATTAATTGTAGGGGATCTTAACACGACACTCTTAGTAATAGACGCATCATCCAAGCAGAAAATCAATAGAGAAACAAGAGCTTTGGACCAGATGGACATCTTAGATATATACAGAACATTCCACCCTAACGCAACAGAATAGTCATTCTTCTTGAGCGCACATGGAACTTTCTCCAGACTAGACCGCATGCTGGGTCATAAATCAGGGTTCAACTGATACCAAAAGATTGAGTTTATTCCCTACATATTCTCAGACCACAATGCTTTGAAACTGGAAATAAACCACAAGAAAAAGTTTGGAAGGAATTCAAACACTTGGAAGCTAAAGACCATCCTGTCAAGAATGTTTGGATCAACCAGGAAATCAAAGAAGAACTTAATTCATGGAAACCAATGAGAATGAAGGCACATCAGTTCAAAACCTATGGGATATGGCAAAGATGGTACTAAGGGGGAAATACGTAACCATCCAAGCCTCACTCAAAAAACCTGAAAAATCCTGAATACACCAGCTCTCTTAACAACTTAAAGAACTGGAAAATCAACAACTTAATCCAACCCCACACACAAGAAGAGAAATAATCAAGATTAGAGCAGAAATCAATGAGTTAGAAACTAGAGATACAGTAGAACACATCAATGAAACTAGAAGATGGTTCTTTGAAAGAATCACTAAAATTGATAAACCACTGTCCAAACTAATCCAAAAGAAAAAGAGAGGACCCAAATTAATAAAATTATGAGTGAAAGGGGAGAAATCATGACTAACACCAAGGAAGTAGAAATAATCATCAGAAATTATTATCAACATTTATATGCCCATACGTTAAGCAACCTAGAAGAAATGGATGCATTCCTGGAAACCTATAAACTTCCAAGACTGAAACAGGAAGAAATTGACAACCTGAATAGACCAATATCTAGTAAAAAGATTGAAGCAGTGATCAAAAACCTCCCAAAAAACAAGAGCCCAGGACCTGATGGATTCCCTGGGAAACTCACCCAAACATTCAAAGAAGAAATAATACCTGTTCTCCTGAAGCTATTTCAAAAAACAAAAACAGAAGGAAAACTTCCAGTCTCTCTCTGTGAAACTGGCATTATCCTGATCCCCAAACCAGGCAAAGACCCCATCAAAAGAATTTTAGACCAATATCCCTGATGAATATGGATGCCAAGATTCTCAACAAGATCCTAGCTAATAGGATCCAACAGTATATTAAAAAGATTATGACCAGGTGGGATTTATCCCTGGGATGCAAGTGTGGTTCAACATTTGCAAATCAATCAATGTGATAAAACAAATCAATAAGGAAGAGAGAAGAATCACATGGTCCTCTCCATTGATGCAGAAAAAGCTTTGACAAAATACAGTATCTGTTACTGATTAAAACAATTCAAAGTATAGGGATAGAGGGAACATTCCTCAACTTCATAAAATCTATCTATGAAAAACCCACAGTGAATATCATTCTCAATGGGGAAAGCTGACAGCCTTCCCTTTGAGATCAGGAACACGAAAAGGATGCCCTTCTTGCCACTGTTGTTCAACATCGTACTAGAAGTCCTAGCAACAGCAATCAGACAACAAAAAGAAATAAAAGGTATTCAAATTGTCAAAGAAGAAGTCAAACTCTCTTCACAGATGACATGATACTTTATATGGAAAACCCAAAAGACTCCACCCCCAAACTACTAAAACTCATACAGTAATTCAGTAATGTGGTAGGATGCACAGTGCACAGAAGTCAGTTGCTTTCTTATACACTAACAATGAAAATATAGAAAAGAAATCTGAGGATCGATTGCATTTACTGTAGCACCAAGGACCATAAGATACCTGAGAATAAACCTAACCAAAGAGGTAGAGGATCTGTACTCGAGGAACTGCAGACCACTCATGAAAGAAATTGAAGAAGACACAAAAAGATGGAAGAGCATTCCATGCTCATGGATTGGAAGAATAAACATTGTTAAAATGTCTATACTGCCCAGAGCCATCTATACTTTCAGTGCCATCCCGATCAAAATTCTATCGGCATTTTTCAAAGTGCCAGAACAAGCAATCCTAAAATTTGTATGGAGCCAGAAGAGACCCCACATTGTTAAGGAAATGTTGAAAAAGAAAAACAAAACTGAGGGCATCACTTTGCATGATTTCAAGCTTTACTACAAAGCTGTGATCACCAGTGCAGCATGGTACTGGCACAAAAACAGACACATAGAGCAGTGGAACAGAGTAGAGAGCCCAGATATGGACCCTCAACTCTATGGTCAAATAATCTGCGACAAAGCAGGAAAAAATATCCAGTGGAAAAAAAGAAAGGCTCTTCAGTAAATGGTGCTGGGAAAATTGGACAGCTGTGCATCGAAGAATGAAACTTGACCATTCTCTTACACCATATACAAAGATAAACTCAAAATGGATAAAAGACCTTAACACAAGGCAGGAATCTATCAAAATCCTAGATGAAACATAGGCAGTAACTTTGTCTACATCTGCCACAGCAACTTCTTTCAAGACACGTCTCCAAAGTCAAAGGAAGCAAAAATGAAAATGAACTTTTGGGACTTCATCAAGATCAAAAGCTTCTGCACAGCAAAGGAAATAGTCAACAAAACAAAGAGGCAACCTACAGAATGGGAGAAGATATTCACAAATGGCACTACAGACAAAGGTCTGGTATCCAAGATCTATAAAGAACGCTTCAAACTCAGTACTCAAAAAACAGATAATCACGTCAAAAAAGGGGCAGAAGACATGACCAGACACTTCTCCAAAGAAGACATACAAATGGCTCACCGACACATGAAAAAATGTTCATCATAATTAGCTATCAGGGAGATTCAAATCAAAACCACAATGAGATACCACCTTACACCAGTTAGAATGGGCAAAATTAACAAGACAGTGAACAACAAGTGTTGGAGAGGATATGGAGAAAGGGGAACCCTCTTACACTGTTGGTGGGAATGCAAGTTGGTACAGCCACTTTGGAAAACAGTATGGAGATTCCTGAAGAAATTAAAAATAGAGCTACCCTAGGACCCTGCAATTGCACTACTGGGCATTTACCCCAAAGACACAGATGTAGTGAAAAGAAGGGCCATATCTACCCCAATGTTCACAGCACCAATGGCCACAGTCGCCAAACTGTGGAAAAAATCAAGATGCCCTTCAAGAGACAAATGGATAAAGAAGATATGGTCCATATATACTATGCAGTATTATGCCTCTATCAGGAAGGATGAATACCGAACTTTTGTATCAACATGGACGGGACTAGAAGAGATTATGCTAAGTGAAATAAGACAAGCAGAGAGAGTCAGTTATCATATGGTTTCACTTACTTGTGGAGCATAAGGAATAACACGGAAGACATTGGGAGATGGAAAAGTGAGTGGGAGGAAATTGGAGGGGGAGACAAAACATGAGAGACTGTGGACTCTGAGAAACAAACTGAGGGTTTTGGAGGGGAGGGAGGTGGGGGATTGGGTGAGACTGGTGGTGGGTATTGTGGAGGGCACGTATTGCATGGAGCATTGGGAGTAGTGCATAAACAACGAATCTTGGAACATTGAAAAAATTAAATTAAAATTAAAGTGTTTTCATTATGCAGAACTTCAGACACTTTGGAGAGAAGAATCTTATAGTGAGCAAAATATTTTAAAATCTTTGTACCTCTGAACTTACACATTCAAACATTTGTGATATTATAAGTGTTTTAAAAATTGTTTAAAAAATATTGTAATAGTGCAGTATATGATACACAGAATATACAAAACATGTTAATTGACTTTCTGTTAGGTCAACAGTAGGCCATTGGTAGTTAAGTTTGGGGGGAGTTATCTGGATTTTTGGTGGCATCAGCCTTTGTCTCCCCTAATCCTTGCATTGTTCAAGGGCTAACTGTAGGTCTACTTTAAGTCACTGTGCTCTGGGCAACAGAATCTCAAAACAACATTTAATTTTGAAAATCTTTCTGAATTTGAGGGTTACCAATAGTAGCTGTATGTTTAGAGAGTTTTAATTTTATTACTTTTGACTTTATCTGAAGATAAGAAATAACGTTGATGTTAAAGGGACGTGACCTTGGGAGACTTACTTTAATAAACATATATTTAAAAAATCCATAACAAGCATTCCAAATGTAAATTACTATTTCAATAGTATTTAAGGGTGAAGTACTTTATATTCTGAAATAATTTGCATGGCAGTTTATGCTCTTCATAGCTTTACATATAATTATAGCTTAAAGAAAGTTTGTTTTATCCACATTGCCTCATGTTATCCTTATTAGGTAGGATTTTCTTTTTAAAATTTTCATTGCATAAGGAAGGAAACCATTTGTGAAGAGGTAAAATAATTTGCCAAAATTCACATAAGTCAGAATATTGAAACTGGATGTATCTAGTTTAGTACTTTGGTATAGAAAGTGTGGTCCATACACTAAAAGCTTTGGCATATTCTTGTTGGAAATGCAAGTCCACACTTCACATCTATTGATTCATAATGTGCATTTTAACAAGATGTCCATGTGATTCTTTTGCATATTAAAATTTGAGAAGTACTGGTTAAATATCTGTCACATTTGTTCTAAATGTAGATTTTAATATTATTCAGATATGGTGAGACCCACAGATCATGAGACCGTTGCCTTTTGAAAAGATAGTTTGTTACTCATAGTTCCCAAGGGGAGGTAACATACCTGCCATACAGGGGACCACACAGAGAAGCACCAAGGTCATTCAGGAGGCACAGGAAAATGAGGGCAAAATATGGACAAGAACCGTTATTGTGGTTTCCTTGGGAAAAGCAATGGAGGCAGGATAAGCAGGATTAGGGTTGGCTTATATGAATAACATCAGTGGAATCCCAGTATAGAGGCTGTCTCTAGTTGTTGGTACCTGGCCCTGGGGTGAATAGTGGTTTAGAGTATAAGAACCCTCTAAAGGAGTTGCGGGTATGACCTCAGAATTGGTTATTTTGCTTAGAAAGCCATGTTCCAAGGTGAATCTTTTACTGTTTCTAGGAATTAATTTAGCTCTGGGAGGGGTAGTCTCTCTAGGGTCAGCAAGGCCCCAAGATGTGAAGGCCTCAGAAAAACATAAAATAAAAAGGGATGATTATTTTATTTTCACATAGATAAGACCCTATCATAATGCAATAAGCAGAGTCCACAGAGCTTCATTATGAAAAAATGGAGATGCATTTACTGCAAGGTTAATAAAAAGACAAAGTAAGCCTGTCCAACTTATCCCTTGGAATTTCCAGGGGTCTGGCTGTACAGATTAAATCCATTCAGATTATAGTTACCACTGTGAGCACTGCCTGGAGGTAGCTCTCCACTCTGGTTTATTTCTTTATGCATGGAAATGGTTCTAATTCCAGTGACTGCCAGCCACTTCCAGGGGCCCAGCAGCAATTCCAGCAATAACCCCATGAATTAGCATCCATTTCACTGGCTCAATACTGGAATTTGGGTGTAGAAAATACTGAAGGCAAAGAACTTATCCTCACTTACTTGGTTTGTCCCCTTCTTGCTTCAAGCCTACCAGTCCTCACCAAAAGATAAAACCTAAGAAGCTTTTAGGTCATCCCTATTTGAGGATGTGGGAGATGAATAGAATGCAATTGTCAATCACATTATATATATATCAGAATTAATGAGGATGGGGGAAACTATAGAGTCACATGACTTCAGTTAAAGAAAAGTAGCAATGTTATCCAGTTTTTGAGTACCTACTATTATGGTAGGTACTACAGTGATGTTAATCTATTTAGTCTTAACATGATTGTGAAAATTGAGGCTGGAAGAGATTTAGTAATTTGACCAAAATTATTACATGTTGACAAGTGTGTTAAATATCATGTCCATCTTACTTAAAAGCTCATGCATTTCCTGTAGGCACATTTCCTGTAGGCACAAAGTGGATGACATTGCTTAAACAGTATGTATTATAAGAATTTTTCTATCCTTATTAAGGAAAGTGCTGATCTCTCTGTTCATGGGTTTATTATGTTAGCATGAAGAAGAGATAGAATAATTTCCTGATTCCTCTGAAATGGCTAGAGTTTAACTTTTTTTTAGATCAGTTTACTTTACTTTTGTCATATTCAAAGCTAAATTATTAACTTGGAATGTTTCCAGGACTGCCTTTGCTTGGCTCATCTAGGTTGATAAATCTATGATATAATTTAGAAATAACATTTAAATCAGGACAAAAGGAATTACTGTGGAGAAGTCTAAATATGGGAGAGAGGAGTTTATGTGTACTGGTAAAATAATACTTTAAATTTTCATCACTTTTATTGAGATATAAATTACATATGGTAAAATTAAACAGTTATACATATGACTTAATAATTTTGACAAATACATGCTGTCATGTATGTTTGTGATATATGTATATGTTTGTCAGGCATATTGGCTTAAGCTAACATTTATTTTACTATAAAGGAGAATCATATATTTTCTATGTAGGTAATATATTAATCAAGATTTTTGTATTACTTAAAACTTACACATTTCCTGTACTTCTAGCATATTTGTTACTCATAAACTTTTAGAAAAACTCAGTGCCATGCCAATTTAAAATTCTCATGAAAGGGTTATTTATATGGTAGATAAAATGCATTACTATGGATAAAGAATAATAGATTACAACCACATTATAATAAGTTGTCAAAGAAGGATAAATGTTATTAATGCAAAATATGAGTATCTTACTAAAACAACATTTAGATATAACACAGTAATGTAAGTTGTTCTCAAATTTTAACTTCTATCAGAATTACCTCAGAGTCTTATCAGACTGGTGGGTCCTATCTCCTTAGTTTTTCATTCAGCAATTTTCAGATGAGGTTGATATTGCTGGTCATGGGACCGTACCTTGAAAGCAATTCATTAGATATTTTTCTTTTCTTTTCTTTTCTTTTTTTTTAAATATTTTATTTATTTGAGAGAGAGAGAGAGGGAGAGAGAGAGGGCACGAGCCAGGAGAGGGGCAGAGAAGCAGACTCCTCACTGAGCAGGGAGCCCAATGTGGGACTCAGTCCCACATTTCCGGGATCATGACCTGAGCCAAAGGCAGACACTTAATTGACTGAGCCATCCAGGTACCTTGGATATTTTTCTTTTTGAGCCATTTAGCAATGTGTCAAAAATATATTTCTGATGGCTATATAAAGAAACTTTGTTAGTATGCTTCATTTAAAAAACTGGAATAAGTAATAAATTAGTTGTTTAAAATAATGACAGAAAATAGGTAAATATAATTTTATAGAAGAAAAAACACAAAGTTTAAATAGGTGAATATAGTTTGTAAAGGAAACAAAACAAAACACAAGTCTCTAAAACAGTATGTAGAGCTTTCAGGATAATCATTCCATTAAAATAATTTCTCAATAAAAATGTTTTAGTTTCATAAGGCTCCTGGGTGTTTCAGTCTGTTAAGTGTCTGCCTTCTGCTCAGGTCATGATCCCAGGACCCTGAATCAAGCCTCACTTGGGCTCCCTGCTCAGCGGGGAGTCTACTTCTCCCTCTGCTATTCCCCTACTTGGGTTGCCTATTTTTCTCTCTCTCTCAGACAAATGAATAAAATCTTAAAAAAAAATTTAGTTCCAGAAACATAAGTAGTAATATCTAAAGGCAATTCAGAATATTATTTGATGATTCACTGTTTATATAACTCTTCTGAAGGAAGCTGTTCTCTTCCTTTAAGAAGTCCTAAGGAAATACTTTATTTACTTTGATTCTACTCTCCCGGTCTCAGAACATTTAGATTTATACATATTAATTTTTTTCTGTCAGTTTTATGGAAAATATTATCTTGTATCTCATTATATAATTTTTGAAATTTTAGCTTTCTTTAGAAGATTATATACTAGATTAATTGGCATAGAACTTCATGTCTTTCATTTTATTCAAGTATGCTTGAAGTAGATATCTCTAAATAGATAATTGAAGAAGAAATTAATTTTCCTTTTGGGGGTATTTTTCATAACCAGAAATTAATAAAAGCTAGGGTCCAATTTTAATTACATGGAAATTATTTGGAATGAAATCTATAAAGTGATGCCAAAAGCATTGCTATAAAAGAGTGACTTTCTCATTTAAGAACATGCTATTATTTTTCATTTCCTGTGAGATCAAACTCTTCATACCATTCTTACTAAATTCCTCTTCTCTGAAGCTATCCTACTATACTTTCAACTATTCAGCAGTATTCTAGATGTGGTGGTTTATACATTCAAATGAATCACCCTTTATCTCTGCAGAACTTGAAGTGTATCTCTGCTTTTCTCTCACACATCAGATGTTTTCTTTTCCCTGTCTTCACTTAAAAGTAATTTATTGGTTACTGAAGGATAATTTCCAGTTCTAAATGCTCCAGGAAGGCTGCCTTTATAATTCCCAACAACATGTTTCTCATCTTGCTAACTTTTTGTAGGGATTATTTTATTTGAAATATATTTGGAATCTGGTTATATTGAATATTATAGGTCTTTTATTTGCTTTAAAAGTCTTTACTACCACATATGCGTACATATTGCTCTCAAGAAGTGTATTAATCTCTCAAAGTCAAGTATTCTGTGATATGCAATGTTTGTGTCTTCTGTAGTTCTTAGCAGTTGCCAAAGTTTGGAGTCATCTAAAAAACTCAAATTGATTTAGGAATTAGCCTGTTCACGTAAATGACAGATGAACTAGAATCATTTGGCTGGGGAAAAATACAGTTCTTTAAAATCAAAGTGCTCCTTTGTGTGTTGAAATGGAATAAGAGAAAATAGACTTAATCAGTGATATGAAACATGAGTGATAGGCCAAAGAGGATTGAATCTTTTGAAGTCAGTTTTTAAAGAGCTTGTGGAAGCTCCTTTGTCAGTTTCTAAAAGTAGAGGGTATTTCACCTCCTGAAATTAATTCCATGTAGTTCTTTCTGAAGGGAGGAGTATTTATTAGTGCTCTCTCAAAATCTGTCTTTTCCTATAGTTATATGCTCTAAACCATTGCAGAATTGTTATTAACTTGGTAAAAAAAAGTGAAAAGAACTGAATATAAAATGGTCAAGATAATTTTCTGTGTATTAAATTTTATTTCTAAAATTACTATACGATGTGTTTTTAACATCAAGTGCATGATTTGTGTAATAGCACAAAGAAGGCTGGCAGCACATCTTGTCAGTTCCTGTGACATAAGTCTGCTCTTTATCCTATAATACATAATTAACTGAAAATTATTAATTAAAAAGTAATTATTGCTAGGATAGATGAATGTTTAATAATGAAGACTATTTCCTGTTTGGCTACAACAAAGGGAACACCAGGGTTGGAATTATCTTACAGAGTTTCCAGAGATTTAATGGTTTTACTTTTTGCCCTTGAAACTGTACAGTGCTTTCTTTTTTTTTTTAATTTTTTTTTTAAGATTTTATTTATTTGTCAGAGAGAGAGCGCGAGAGAGAGTGAGCACAGGCAGACAGAGTGGCAGGCAGAGGCAGAGGGAGAAGCAGGCTCCTGGCCGAGCAAGGAGCCCGAAGTGGGACTCGATCCCAGGACGCTGGGATCATGACCGGAACCGAAGGCAGCCGCTTAACCAACTGAGCCACCCAGGTGTCCCAGTGTACAGTGCTTTCTTAACTGAATATTATGATACGTATTTGGTCAAAATTACTCAGCATTCTTTTCTGCAAAAATTTTTGATGCTTTATTTTGGGGTCTAGGGAAAATGACAGGTAAATAAATAAATAAATACCCACCCAATTTCCTTTCACATGAACACATTTGGAGGACTTGTTGCCTATTTATTATTTATGGTTAATTGAACCTGAAATGGTTATCAGGGCAAAACATGCTGTTACTTAGTTTATAGGTAGGGACACATTTGTGTGCCACATTGGTATTCTGTCCTGGGTGGAGTTTGGATGTTGTTTAGCATCACATGGGTAGCATGATACACTGCAGGAATTAGACAAAAAGCACTCTATAAGATAATTGCTTTCAGATCTAATAGCTCCTGGCATTGTTAATTGTTTGATATCAAATTTATTAGAGTTTTGCTAGTAAAAATCCATCTGCTTTCAGTAATCTGAATACTTATGAACTATGCTTTATTAGTTAGAATAAATATATATTGTTCATTTGACAAATAAGACTGTTAATGGTAGGTGGCAATGTACCTGGGATAAAGTCAGATAAAGCATTGATCAGTACTTGATGGCAATGCCTAAAAGTAGCTGGAAAATTTGAAGAGAAATTAAAAAAAAAAAATAAAACTTTTTTAGTTGCTGAGTATAGGGGTAGTATTAGAGGGTTGTGGATGAAATGTAATTATATGTAAGGAAAAGTGAGAAGTGAGATCATAAATGGTAATCTCCCCCACACTACTTTGTAGGCGAATAGGAGTTTCTGGCTAGTCTAGACCTTTTTTTTTTTTTTTTTTTCCCCTTGGAAAATGCCCCATCTACAGTGCTAACTGCAGGGTTAGCCTGCTTCATACCACATGACCTTTTCTTTGGCCACATGTGGTTGGATCAGTGTGGACACCTGAATCAAGATCAGTTCAGTTTTTTTCATTTTTTTTTTAAGACTTAATTATTTGTGGGGTGCCTTAGTTGCTCAGTCGGTTCAGCTTCTGCCTTCAGCTCAGGTCGTGATCCCAGAATTTTGGGAATGAGCCCGACATCGGGCTCCCTGCTCAGCAGAGAGCCTTGCCTCTGTCTGTCCCTCTGCCTGCCGTTCTGCCTACTTGTGCACATACTATCTCTCCCTGTCAAATAAATAAATAAAATATTTTTTAAAAGGATTTATTTGACAGGGAGAGAGAGAGAGGGTGAAGGGTAGGGCAGAAGGAGAGAACCGAGAATCCTCAAGCTGACTCCCCGCTGAGCATAGAGGCTGGACCCTAAGATCATGACTGGAGCAGAATTCAAAAGAGCCTGCGCCTCAACTGAACCACCTGGGCACCTCAAGGACAGTTCAGTTTTATGTAGGTAAGCAGGAACAATCTGATTCTATCTCATAAAATTTTATTAAGATACAGTGTAACTGGGAGCCCATGATTGGAACTTGAAATGGAGGAAGGTATCAAACTACTCACTCATTCTGGATATTGAAATTGGAGTTTTGAGAACCCAGATCTTCACTCTACACATAAAAAAAGCAATACTATTTCTATTTGATATACACAATATGAACAACTATATGTCAGCTTGATATGAAAAGCAAAATTTTCTGAGGAAAATAGCATTTCAATGCATTGTTTATATTTAG
Organism: Mellivora capensis; assembly: GCA_004024625.1. Taxonomy (NCBI): domain Eukaryota; kingdom Metazoa; phylum Chordata; class Mammalia; order Carnivora; family Mustelidae; genus Mellivora; species Mellivora capensis. The sequence goes on along the minus strand of PISX010026101.1, from coordinate 729 downwards.
TTATGTAAGTATGTATATATATGCATATATGTCTATAGATATACATTTTTATAAAACTTAAAATAAATAAAATATTGATGGTAAATTCTGTTTTAAAAATCTTTTGGTATGTATTACTCAGATTATGTTGGGCTAATGTAACAAATTAAACCTCAAATATCATCATATCATCACATCAAATATGACTTTAATTAATTAAATTTTTTTTTCTCTAGAATGTTTGATGCATTTTAGTGGGGAATTAGATCCTATTTAGTGGGGAATTAATTCCTATTCTCCTGAAACTGTTCCAAAAAATAGAAAAATAGAAATGGAAGAAATGGAAGGAAAACTTCCAAACTCATTTTATGAGGCCGGCATCACCTTGATCCCAAAACCAGACAAGGATCCCCTCAAAAAAGAGAATTACAGACCAATATCCTTGATGAACACAGACGCGAAAATTCTCGCCAAAATACTAGCCAGTAGGATTCAACAGTACATTAAAAGGATTATCCACCACGACCAAGTGGGATTTATTCCAGGGCTGTCAGGTTGGTTCAACATCCGCAAATCAATCAATGTGATACAACACATTAATAAAAGAAAGAACAAGAACCACATGATACTCTCAATAGATGCTGAAAAAGCATTTGACAAAGTACAGCATCCCTTCCTGATCAAAACTCTTCAAAGTGTTGGGATAGAGGGCACATACTTCAATATTATCAAAGCCATCTATGAAAAACC
>PISX010026100.1:0-25006 GCA_004024625.1 Mellivora capensis | reverse complement strand
ATATATATAAAAAATAGAAAAGCAAAAGAAAAACATGGGTATATGTATCAAAAAGTTCAGGTTAGAAGGTTATTATGGAATTTGATGTACTGGACATCTCACTGTGATGGTAAATAGGCTAAAAAAAATCTATATAACAAAATAAAAAAGATTAAAAAAAATTTTTTTAAATGAACCAGAATAGTGGGAATGAATTAAGAATTAAACGTATCTATGAAGTAGTAGTGATTTTTGTCTTCCCGGCGGGTTGGCTTTCTGGGGGAGGGGCCTGCCACATGGGTTTTCAGGCGGTGTTTCCTGCGTTAAGTCCTCCCGCCCCCCCCCAGGGGGAGGGCTCTGAGGAAACCGGGCCTTTAGGCTTTTGTTCTCTGGAGGTTTTTATGTCTGTTCCTTTGCTTTCTCTCCCCCCTTGGCAGCTCCGGATGGTTCTTGGATGTTTAGAGGAAAGCAAACTGTACCCAGACCTCCCTCCCAGAGAGAAGCCCCAGTCTGTTCCCCTCTGGGTGCTGCAGAGCAGGTTCCCTGCCGCGATCTCTGGGGACACCTGTGTGTCCTGCTTGTACTCAAAACCACAAGCGGCAGCTGTCTGGGCAGCTCCAGACCACCAGAGAGGTTCCAATCAGGGAAGGCACACAGAGATTCTCCTGCTGGCCCGAGCTGAGAGCGATCAGACTTTCTGGGTCCTAGAGCCCCCCACTGGTGCCCGCGAGCCTCTCTCAGGGGAGGGGGTGGAGCGCATCTCAGGCTCTGCTAGCGCGGCGCGGCACACACGTGGGGACTGCAAAAGTCTGTTTCTGCTCCGGGAGGGTCCCAGCCCCTGCCACACGCCAAGCGCCCTTAGGAGGTCTCGCAGCTCAGCGACCAAGACCTGGTTTCTCCGCTGCACTCTCTCTGGCTCAGCGCCAGGGGTGTCCGTCCTCCGTGGGGGACTTAAGCCCCTGTCCCTAACAGTTCCAATTCCCACAATTTCACCCTGTGATCTTTTCTCTTTTTGAGTGCTTTTTATCAGTCTTCAAGTTAATGCGGGTCCCCAGTCTTAGGGGACTCTCGTATTGGGGTATTACTTCCCAATGCATCTCCTCTGGTAGCTCCCTCCCCCTTTTGTTTATCTTCCAATACCAGTCCGGTGTTCCCGCTCCGCTTTACCTGCCCACTGGCGTCTTCTGCCCCCGTAGAGATCCTGACGTCCCACTGGCGTCTTCTGCCCCCGTACAGATCCTGAGGAGTAGAATTTTGATCTCAGGCCAATTTCATGAGTGATCGGAGTTCCTTGGTAGGTAATCAGCTCACTTTAGGGGATAGGTTGAACCAGAGCCTCCTCCTAGTTCCCCGCCATCTTGTCTCCCCCAAAATAGACTTTAAAACAAAGACTGTAACAAGAAACAAAGAAGGTCACCATACAATCATTAAATAAATCCAACAAGAAGATATAATAATGTGAAAGAACCCAAATACTGAAGACAATTAACACCAAACATAAAGGAACTAATCAATAGTAATAGTAGGGCACTTTAACTTGCCACTTAAATCAATGGATAGATCAACCAAAAAGAAAATTAACAAGAAAATGGTGGCTTTCAAAGATATATTGGATCAACTGGATTTAACAGATATATTCAGAACATTCCATCCTAAAAAAGCAGAACACACATTCTTGTCAAGTGCACATGAACATCTCCAGAATAGATCACATGTTAGGCCACAAAACAATTCTCAACAAATTCAAAAATATCAAAGTCATTCTATGCATCTTTTTTATTACAACATTAAAAACTAGAAATCAACCACAGGAAAATATCTGGAAAGAGTGCAAATAAATGGAGATTGGATAACTTGCCACTAAACAATGAATGGGTCAACCAAGAAATCAAAGATGAAATCAAAAAAATATATATGGAGACAGATGGAAACACAGTGGTCCAAAATTTGGGGGATGCAGCAAAAGCTGTTCTAAGAGGCAAGTTCACATCAATACAGCCTTTCTCAAGAAGCAAGAAAAATCTGAAATTAACAACATAGCCTTACACCTACAAAGGCTAGAAAAAGAACAAAACAACAACAAAAAAGTAGAAGGAGGAAACAGTAAACATTAGAGCCAAAATAAATGAAATAGAAACTAAAATGAATAAGAACAACAACAACAAAGGACTGATGAAACCAAGAGCTGGTTCTCTGAAAAGATCAACAAAACTGATAAATTGCTAGCCAGACTCACCAAAAGAGAGAGAGAGAGAGAGAGAAACAAAAAGAGAGAAATCAAACAAAATCAGAAATGGAAAAGGAGAAATAACAACTGAAAACAGAATTTTAGGAGAATATTATGAAAAATTATATGCCAACAAATTGGACAACTTATAAGAACTGGATATATTCCTAGAAACATATACCTCCCAAATTGAATCAGGAAGAAAGAAGAAACTTGGACAGACCAATTATTGAATCAGTAATCAAAAAACTCCCCAAAAAACAGAAGTTCAGGACCAGATGGCTTCACAGTTGAATTCTACCAAATATTTAAGGAATAGTTAATACCTATTTTCAGCGTAACAGTATTCATTGTTTTTGTACCACACCCAGTGCTCCATGCAATATGTGCCCTCCTTAATACCCACCACCTAGAAAGAAAGGGAAAAATAAGTGTAAACACAATGAAGGGATGGAATATGACTGTAAGTATGAAAATTTTAAAATTTCTAAAAAAGGAATTGATAAGTTGGTTGGAAAAATAAAAATAAAAGAGAAGGGAATGTTCTTAGGCTGGACTCTAGAACAAAGCCATGTACTAGATTAGGACACACACACATATATATATATGTGTATATATATTTTTAAAGATTTTATTTTTTATTTGACAGAGAGAGAGAGATCATAAGTAGACAGAGAGGCAGGCAGATAGAGAGGGGGAAGCAGGCTCCCTGCTGAGCAGAGAGCCCAATGTGAGGCTCAATCCCAGGACCCTGAGATCATGACCTGTGTCAAAGTCAGAGGCTTAACCCACTGAGCCACCCAGGCACCGCACCCCTTTTTAAAAAAAAATATTTTTATATTTTGATCTATTAGAAGAAATTGTATCCCAAAAATTTTTAGGAAAAAAAACTATATACAAAAAATAAGGTTAAATACAATGAAGGGATACAATATGACTATAACAATGAAGGTTCAATAACTTTTTTTTTAGAATGGTATTGTTAATATAAACTAGTTAAAAAATGTCAAAAGAGGAAAGTGGAAAAGTTAAAAAAAATAGAATAAGAAAAAAAGAAAATAAAAAAAATTTTAACTTTGCAAGACTAATGGATTATGGGGAGAAAGCCATGAATTCTGTGTATTACTTTCCCTTAGCTCTGGAGTTCTCCTGTTCTCCTTGATCAGTGAGCTTGTTTTTGGCTGGATGTTCTTACTGATCTGTGGGAGGGGTGTGTTGCAGTGATTCTTACATGTCTTTGCCCAAGGTGGAATTTCACCTCCCTTGCCAGTGACCCGACTAAGTAATCTGCTCAGGTTCAGGTTCACTCTTGGAGCTTTTGTTCGCTGAACGCTTTCTGTACCACTTTGGAGGACAGGAATGAAAATGGCAACCTCCCAGTCTCTGGCGAGGAGGAGCCGAGAGCTCTAATAGTAAAACTTACAAGTCTTAGTGACAAAGAGAAGATCCTGAAAGCAATCCGGGAAAAGAAGTTTGTAACATACAATGGTAGGATTATTAGATTGGCAGCAGACTTATCCACAGAGACCTGGCAGGCCAGAAAGGATTGCATGATATATTCAGAGCACTAAATGAGAAAAACATGGATTTCCATGTTCCAAGAATACCATACCCAGCTCGGCTATCATTGAAAATAGGAGACATAAAAAGCTTCCAGGACAAACAAAAACTAAAAGAATTTGTAAACACCAAACCAGACCTACAGGAAATATTGAAAGGGGTCCTCTAAGCAAAGAGAGAGCCTAAAATTAGTAGATCAGAAAGGAACAGAGACAATATACAGTAACAGTAATAATATACAGAACAGAGACAATATACAGTAACAGTCACCTTACAGGCAATACAATGGCATTAAATTCCTATTTTTCAATAGTTATCCTGAATGTAAGTGGGCTAAATGCCCCCAATAAAATGCCACAGGGTATGAGAATGGATTTTTTTAAAAAATCAATATGCTGTCTACAAGAAATTCATTGTAGACCCAAAGACACCTCCAGATTTAAAGTGAGGGGGTGGGAAACAATTTACCATGCTAATGGACATCAAAAGAAAGCTGGGGTGGCAATCATTATATCAGATCAATTAGATTTTAAGCCAAAGACTATAATAAGAGATGAGGAAGGACACTATATCATACTCAAAGGGTCTGTCCATCAAGAAGATCTAACAATTTTAAATCTCTATGCCCCTAACATGGGAGCAGCCAACTGCATAAACCAATTAATAACAAAATCAAAGAAACACATCGACAATAATACAATAATAGTAGGGAACTATAACACCCCCCTTACTAAAATGGACAGATCATCCAAGTGAAAGATTAACAAGGAAATAAAGGCCTTAAATGACACATTGGACCAGATGGATCTTACATATATATTCAGAACATTCCAATCCAAAGCAACAGAATACGCATTCTTCTCTAGGGCACATGGAACATTTTCCAGAATAGATCATATCCTGGGTCACAAATTGGGTCTCAGCCAGTACCAAAAGACTGAGATCATTCCCTACATATTTTCAGACCACAATGCTCTGAAGCTAGAACTTAGTCACAAGAGGAAAGTTGGAAAGAACTCAAATACATGGAGGCTAAAGATCATCCCACTAAAAAATGAATGGGTAACCAGGATATTAATGAACAATTTTAAAGTTCATGGAAACAAATGAAAATGAAAACACAACTGTTCAAAATCTGTGGGACACAGCAAAGGTGGTCCTGAGAGGAAAGTTTATAATGATACAAGCCTTTCTCAAGAAACAAGAAAGGTCTCAAGTACACAACATAACCCTACACCTAAAGGAGCTGGAGAAAGAATAGTAAAGAAAGCCTAAACTCATCAGGAGAAGAAAAATAATAAAGATCAGAGCAGAAATCATGAAATAGAAACAAAACAAAACAACAACAACAAAAACAAAACAGTAGAACAAATCAATGCAACTAGGAGCTGGTTCTTTCAAAGAATTAATAAGATTGATAAACCCCTGGCCAAACTTCTCAAAAAGAAAAGAGAAAGGACCCATGCAAAATCATGAATGAAAGAGGATAGATCACAACCAACACAAAGAAATACAAACAATTATAAGGACGTATTATGAGCAACTATACGCAAGCAAATTTGACAATCTGGAAGAAATGGATACATTTCTAGAGATGGATAAAGCACCAAAAGTGAACCAGGAAGAAATAGAATACCTGAACAGACCCATAGCCAGTAAGGAGATTGAAGCAGTCATCTAAAATCTCCCAACAAAAAAGAGCCCAGGGCCAGATGGCTTCCCAGGGGAATTCTACCAAACATTTAAAGAAGAATTAATTCCTATTCTCCTGAAACTGTTCCCAAAAAAAGGAAATGGAAGGAAAACTTCCAAACTCATTTTATGAGGTCAGCATTACCTTGATCCCAAAACGAGACAAAGATCCCATCAAAAAAGAGAAGTACAGACCAATATCCTTAATGAACACAGATGCAAAAATTCTCACCAAAATACTGCTGCAGGATCCAACAGTACATTAAAAGGATTACTCACCACGACCAAGTGGGATTTATTTCTGGGCTGCAGGGTTGGTACAACATCTGCAAATTAATCGATGTGATATAATACCTTAATAAAAGAAAGAACAAGAACCATATGATACTCTCAATATATGCTAAAAAAAAAGCATTTGACAAAGTACAGTATCCTTTCTTGACCAAAACTCTTCAAAGTGTAGACAGAGAAGGTACATACCTCAATATCATCAAAGCCATCTTGAAAAACCCACAGCAAATATCATTCTCAATGGGAAAAACTGAGAGCTTTTCCCCTAAGGTTAGAAACACAGCAGGGATATCCACTATCACCACTGATATTCAACAGACTATTAGAAGTTCCAGCCTCAGCAATCAGATAACAAAAAGAAATAAAAGGCATCCAAATCGGCAAAGAAGAAGTCAAACTATCACTTATTCCAGATAATATGATACTTTATGTGGAAAACCCAAAAGACACCACTTCAAAACAGCTAGAACTCATACAGGAATTCAGTGAAGTGTCAGGATATAAAAATCAATGCACAGAAATCAGTTGCAATTCTATACACCAACAGCAAGACAGAAGAAAGAGAAATTAAGGAGTCAATCCCATTTACAATTGCACCCAAAACAATAAAATACCTAGGAATAGCCCTAACGAAAGAGGCAAAGAATCTGTACTCAACACTATAAAGGACTCATGAAAGAAATTGAGGAAGACACAAAGAAAGGGAAAAATGTTCCATGCTCATGTAATGGAAGAACAAATATTGTGAAAATGTCTATGCTACCTAAAGCAATCTACATGTTCAATGCAGTCCCTATCAAAATACCATCCTTTTTTTTTTTCAAAGAAATGGAACAAATAATCCTAACATTTATATGGAAACAGAAAAGATCTCTAAAAGCCTGAGGAATGTTGAAAAAGAAAGCCAAAGTTGGTGGCATCACAATTCCAGACCTCAAGCTCTATTACAAAGCTGTAATCAGCAAGACAGTATGGTGCTGGTGCAGAAACAGACACATAGATCAGAGGAACAGAATAGAGAGCCCAGAAATAGACCCTCAACTCTATGGTCAACTAATCTTTGACAAAGCAGGAAAGAATGTCCAATGGAAAAAAGGCAGTCTCTTCAACAAATGGTGTTAGGAAAATTGGACAGCCACATGAAGAAGAATGAAACTGGACCATTTCCATACACCACACACGAAAATAGACTCAAAATGGATGAAAGACCTCAATGTGAGACAGGAATCCATCAAAATCCTTGAGGAGAACACAGGCAGCAACCTCTTCGACCTCAGCCACAGCAAGTTCTTCCTAGAAACAATGCCAAAGGCAAGGGAAGCAAGGGCAAAAATGAACTATTGGGACTTCATCAAGATCAAAAGCTTTTGCACAGTAAGGGAAATAGTCAACAAAACCAAAAGACAAATGACAGAATGGGAGAAGATATTTGCAAACGACATATCAGATAAAGGGATAGTGTCCAAAATCTATAAAGAACTTATCAACCTCAACACCCAAAGAACAAATAATCCAATCAGGAAATGGGCAGAGGATATGAACAGATATTTCTGCAAAGAAGACATCCAGATGGCCAACAGACACATGAAAAAGTGCTCCACATCACTCGGCATCAGGGAAATACAAATCAAAACCACAATGAGATACCACCTCACACCAGTCAGAATGGCTAAAATTAACAAGTCAGGAAATAACCGATGCTGGTGAGGATGCGGAGAGAGGGGAACCCTCCTACACTGTTAGTAGGAATGCAAGCTGGTGCAACTACTCTGGAAAACAGCATGGAGGTTCCTCAAAAAGTTGAAAATATAGCTACCCTACAACCCAGCATTCACACTACTGGGTATTTACTCTAACGATACAAATGTTGTGATCCGAAGGGGCCTGTGCACCTGAATGTTTATAGCAGCAATGTCCACAATAGCAAAACTATGGAAAGAACCTAGATGTCCATCATCAGATGAATGCATAAAGAAGATGTGGTATATATATATAATGGAATACTATGCAGTCATCAAAACAAGTGAAATCTTGCCATTTGTAATGACATGGATGGAACTAGAAGGTATTATGCTGAGCGAAATAAGTCAATCACAGAAAGGCAATTATCATATGATCTCCCTGATATGAGGAATTTGAGAGGCAGAATGGGGGCTTGGAGGGTAGGGAAGGAAAAAATGAAACAAGATGGGATCAGGAATGAGACAAACCATAAGAGACTCTTAGTCTCACAGAACAAACTGAGGGCTGCTGGCGGGAGGGGGTGTGTGGAGAGGGTGGTTGGGTTATGAACATTAGGGATGGTATGTGATATGGTGAGTTCTGTGAATTGTGTAAGCCTGACAATTCACAAACCTGTACCTCTTGGGAAAATAATACATTATATGTTAATAAAAATAATAATAAAAATAAAAAAATAAAAAAAAAAAAACAAGCAAACAGAAAAAATGGTGTTGTGAAAACTGGACAGCAACATGCAAAAGAATAAAACCGAACTACATTCTTACACACAAAAGAAAAGCTTAAAATGGATTAAAGACCAAAATGTGAGACCTGAAACCATTAAAATCCTAGAAGATAGCACAGGCCATAATGTCTCTGACATCAGCCATAGCAACATTTTTCTAGATATATCTCCTGAAGCCAGGAAAACAAAAGCAAAAATAAACGATTAGGACTATATCAAAATCAAAAGCTTCTGCACATCAAAGGAAACAATCAACAAAACAAAAAGACAACCTATGGAATGGGAGAAGATATTTGCAAATGACATATCCAATAAAGGGTTATTATCCAAAATACATCAATTACAAAACTCAACTCCAAAAAAAACAAACAATCAATTAAATAATGGGTATAAGACATGAACAGACATTTCACCAAGGAAGATATCTCTATGGCCAACAGACACATGAAAACATACTCATCAGCATAAATCAAAACTACAATGAGATATCACATCACACCTGTCAGAATGGCTAATATCAAATATACAAGAAACAAGTGTTGATGGAATGTGGATAAAGAGGAACCCTTTTGCACTATTTGTGGGAATTCAAACTGGTGTAAACATGGAAAACAGTGTGGAGTTTCCTCAAAAAGTTAAAAATAGTACTACCCTACAATCCAGACATTTATCCAGATAATACCAAAACACTAATTTAAAGGGATACATGCACCCTTATATTTATAGCAGCATTATTTACAAAAGCTATATTATAGAAACAGCCCAAGTGTCCATCAATAGATGAGTGGATAAAGAAAATGCCATATATATATATATATATATATATATATATATATATATATATATATATAATGGAATATTATTTGGCCGTAAAAAAAGAATGAAATCTTGCCAATTGCAACAACATGGATGGATCTAGAGAGTAAAATGCAAAGCAAAATAAGTCAGTCAGGAAGAGAGAAATACAATATGATTTCACTCATGTGGAATTTAAGAAACAAAACAAGAGACAGAGAGACAAACCAAGAAACAGACTCTTAACTATAGAGAACAAACTGGTGGTTGCCAGAGGGGAGATGAGTGAAGGGATGGGTAAAAATCAGTGAAGGAGATTAAGAGTATGTGAATTATGATGAGCTCTGAGCAGTGTATAGAATTGTTGAATCACCATACTGTACACCTGAAACTTATAGAACTCTATATGTCATCTATACCAGAATTAATATTGAAAACAATTTAAAAAAATTTTAATTTAAAATATAGGAGTGCCTGGGTGGCTCAGTCAGTTAAGCATCCAACTCTCAAATTCAGCTCAGGTCATGATATTAGGGTTGTGAGATCCAGTCCCATATCAGGCTCCATGCTGGACATGGGGTCTCCTTAAGATTCTCTCTCTCCCTCTGCCCCTTCCCCTCACTGAAAAAAAAAGCTGGCTCAGTCAGTTAAGCATCCAGCTCTTGAATTCAGCTCAGGTCATGATCTCAAGGTCATGAGAGGGAGCCCCCCAGAAGGCTTCATACTCAGCAGGGAGTCTGCTTGAGATTCTCTCTTTCCCTCTGCCCCTCTCCCAGCCTGCTCTGTCTTTCTCTCTTTCTCTCTCTCTCTCAAATAAAAACAAACATTTATAAAATGTACTACATCAAAATTTAAAATTTTTGTGCATCAAAGGATGTAACTGACAGAGTACAAGGGAAACCTACAAAATGGGGGAAATATTTATAAAGCATATATTCGGTAAGGGATTAATAATCAGAATATATAAAGAATTCTTATGATACAACAACAAAAAAACCTCAACTTAAAAATGGCCAAAGGAGGGCACCTGGGTGACTCAGGGGGTTAAAGCCTCTACCTTAGGCTCAGGTCATGACCTCACAGTCCTGGGATTGAGTCTTACATCAGGCTCTCTGCTCAGCAGGGAGCCTGCTTCCTCCACTCTCTCTGCCTATCTCTCTGCCTACTTGTGATCTGTCTGTCAAATAAATAAATAAAATCTTTTTTAAAAATGGCCAAAGGATTTGAACAGACATTTCTCCAAGGATGATACACAAAGGCCAACAAGCACATGAAAATATGTTCAACATAACTAATCATTAGAGAAAAATAAGTAAAAACCACAGTGCAATTTCATCTCACATTCATTCAGATAACAACAAAAAATAAGAGTAATAATAAGAGTTTGTGAGAAAAAAAGTGCTGATGAGGATGTGGGAAAATTAGAACACTATACACTGTTGGTGGGAATGCAAAATGATAAAATGACTTTGGAAAGCAGTAAGGCAGTTCCTCAAAAAATAAAAAAATAGTATTATATGATCTAGAAATTCTACCCCTGAGTCTTGAAGAGATGATTGTATATTCACGTTCAAAGCAGTATTATTCGCAATAGCCAAAATGTAGAAGTAACCCAAGTGTGCATCAAGGGGTGAATGGATAAACTAAATGTGGTATATCTATACAATGAGATATTATTCAACATTTAAATGAAAAAAAATTCAGATACATGCTGTGACTTGGATGAACCTTGGGGACATTAGGCTAAGTAAAATAAGCCAGTCACAAAAAGAAAAATACTTTGATTCTATTTAGATGAATAGTCAAATTCATAGAAATCTTTAGTCAAATTCATAGAAACAGAAAGTATAATGGTGGTTGCCAGGGGCTAAATGAGAAAGGGTAGGGTATTATTGTTTAATGGCTATAGAGTTTCACTTTTGCAGATGAAAAAAGTTCTGGAGGTTGATTGTACAACAATGTGAATGTACTTAAATACTCCTGAACAGCTCACTTAAAAATAGTCAAAAATGGTAAATTTTATATGTGTATTTTACCACAATTTAAGATTTTGTAATATTTTAATCATTTGGTGCTCTAAACATTCATATATTTTTTTTGCATGTGGATATAAGTTGAATTTCTTTGGGATAAACATCCAAGAGTAGAACTGCTGGGTCTTAATGGCAGTTGCATGTTTAGATTTTAAAGAAACTGCCAACCTGTTTTCCAGAGTAGTTGTACCACCTACTTTTCCACAGGAATAAACAATCCAGTTTCTTTGTATCTTCTCCAGCATCTTGGTGTCGTCACTATTTTCCAATTAAGCCATTCTGATAGGTGTGTGGTGATACCTCATTACGGTTTAATTTATATCTCCCTATATACCCATTAACTACATTACCCATTAATCACATAACCCATTACATTTCCCTATAAACATCTCACCTATGTATTTGCCTCTTCAGTGAAATGTCTCTCACCCATTTTCTGGTGGGTTTTTTTGTTTGTTTGTTTTCTTTTGTTTTATTTTCTTTTGCTTTGTTTAGGATTTTATTTATTTATTCGAGAGAGAAAGAAACAAATTAGGGGGAGGATCAGAGGGAGAGGGAAAAGCAGACTCCCTGTAAGCAGGGATCCCAATGCAGGACTTGATCCCAGGATCCCGAGATCTTGACCTGAGCCAAAGGTAAATGCCTAAACTACTGAGCCACCCAGATGCCCCTCTCACCCATTTTCTGGGTTTCTTTTTCACTACCTCCCTATAAACTATAAAATTTGGAGGAGTCTCAGAAATAAAAGTATTTACAAATGAACAAAACAAACACATATGCAAAAATAAAAAAAATTTTTTAGATTGTATTTATTTATTTCACACAGAGAGAGAGCACAAACAGGCAGAGCAGTAGGGAGAAGCAGGCTCCCCACTGGGCAGGGAGCCCAATGTGGGGCTTAACCCCAGGACCATGGGATCATGACCAGAGCTGAAGGCAGATGTCGAATTGACTGAGCCACGCAGGCACCCCACAAATAAAAACTTTTTAAATAGACATATAGTTAAACAAATAAAAGAATAAAAAATAACACTCTGCAACAGTTTCTCAACAATGACATTCTAACTAATACCTGTGGTGATAAATATATTAATAGTTTTCTTCCCCACTGAGTCACTTTGAAATGGATCCAGTGGCTTGGCTGTCATTCATGGTATGACAGCTTCCAGCCCTAGGCTCTGTGGGAATCACTTGAGGACTGATCCCAGGATCAGTCTCCCCTGATCCAGGAATCAACTATATCTTTTATTTAGGCATGAGGCTGAGATAAACCAGTCAACTCCATGTAAAGAGATGGTTTGTTTCTCTAGACTCACTCCTCCCTTTGCCAAGTTTGCCGGCAGAACAATAATAGCCATGATTAATATAGCTACTAGTAATAGAATAGTTTTCTATAGTTTACAGAGTTTCAAAATCAATTTCTTCCTTTGTTATCTTACCTAGCTGAGTACAGTTAAAATGCAATTGCAATAAAATAAAATTAAGTGATATTCTGATTCTCAAGAATGCTGAAAATCAGAAAATAATTGTTCAACCTATATATTTATCCTGTTGAATCAATGAAATTCTTTGGAAACAACTTCAAATTCTTCCCTGACAAATGTAACTGAGCCACACTTTAAAAAACTGAGTCTATTTTCTCCAAAGAGATGCTGGATTTTTTTTTATTTATTTATTTTTTTTTTTTAGTCAACCTCCTCAGCTAAGCTAAAGAGCTGAGATCAGGGCTAAACTAAAAACATCTCTGTGAGTAATATGCCTCTGGTTTTTAACCAGTGCTTTATAAATTCATCTTGAGTTGGGCATATCATGTTTCAACTGAAGAAATGAATTCACCTTGTCTTCACATATAGCTATAATGAGGGCAGAAAGGATTCAACCAGACAATGGATTCTCAACCCTGGGATTTATTGTTGCCCTATTCAAAATTTTTCCACTGAACAGCTAGTGTCTGTGTCCTTCCTAGATTCAGATGGTGCACTGGACTCCTTCTTCCTAAACAACAAACTTCTATACTTTCTTGGTTTCATAAAGTTTTTCTTTTTCTCTGATTTGTCTACTTTCAAAATCTGCTTCTTTATTTCTGTAATCTTAAAGAGTATCTTTTTTACTCCTTTAATGGCAAATAACAAATTAACAGGCAAAAAAGATTGTCTTTCAAACAACTAAAAGCATGAAGATTCTTTAGGGTCATGATTTCTGATAATTTTATAAAGAAACCTGGATCTTCTCTTCAGTGCTTTCATTCTTCTACTCGATTCAAAGAACTGGAGAAACAATGATTAAGCAGACAGATGTATACCCTCAAAAGGCTCACATTCGAGGGATAAATGTATAAACCAGCAATGTGCACTGTGCACTGCACCCATTGCCACAGCAAAGCTATGGACAAAGTGCCCTAAAGTCCTGAGTAGGAAAAGAAGAATTTGGAGTACAATAAGGGTATGAGCTTAGAAAAGGAAAAAAAGTGGGGGTGGGTAAGTATAAGAAGCTCTGGAGGTTTATGCACACATCCAGAAAACTTTTATTGAGGTCCCACCAATGCAACACATTATCCTAGGCACAAGACACTATTTAGAATAGTAGAGAAGTTTCATTTATCCATCTATCTTGGAGGTGGTCAGTAAGAGTCTATTTCATGCCAAAGAATGGGATTTGAGTGCTTAGATTTTGTCCTTTGGCAAGTCCATTATTTTGATACTGCTTACTAGAGGACATCTTGCAAAGACTGAAAAACATTTGGCAAAAGGCTTCATAACCTGATTAAAAGATTTGCTAACAAAAAAAATGAAGACAGAGAAAGAAAAATATCCAGATAATAAGGCAAAGTCATGTGAAGACAGCAACGACTGATTCATAGGGATAAAAACAATAATAATGGAGAATATGCCTAGTAATTATCAGGAGAAAACAGGAACAATTTTGAAAAACCATACACTCAATCCTCAGAAAACAAAGAGGCAATCACTGACGCAAGTTTCCGTGAATGCTTCCAAAGGTATCCGATGTGTGTATCAGAATGGTTGTGAATGTCCTCTTTTTTATATAAAACTTTTCTGTACTAATTTTTTCATATTTAAAGTATTTTAGTGACCATTCTATATTAGTACATCAAATGTTCCTTTTTTAATAACAGTTTTTTGAACCACTATGTGCATCTGAAACTAATGTAACATGTCAATTATACTTCAATTAAATTTTTTTCTTTTTTAAAGCTACATGTTTCATTGTTTACAATGAATCTTGGAACACTACATCAAAAACTAATGATGTACTGAACGGTGACTAACATAACATAATAAAAATAATAATAATAAAAAAGAATAGTTTGAGATTTGAGCATGGTGTTTGAAAATCAGCACTAATTTTTTCAAATGAAAACTTCCAAGAAGCATATCTTTTAAAAATTCTGTCAAGTTTTGATGTTGCCAATCTCATTTTCATTAAAAAAAAAAAGCTAGAAAAAAAATAAAGCTACATGTTGTTCTATTGCTTATTTAACCATTAATTATGTATTATAAATGGTGGACATTGAGATTGTATGAGTAATTGGCTACCTGTTCACCAAACCTATTTCTTCTTCCCGAGCATATGTCTATGCCTCATTTCCTAATTTCCCTCACACTTTAGGTGTGACCATATAACTGTTCTAGCCAATAAAATGTGAATAGATTTGATAGGTGTCATTTCTAGCTTGACCCACAAGCACTTGATCCTCCATGCTATTTCCTCTTCAGCTAGTTTGATACCGTTGAACAAGACCACCTGAGGAAGCTCATGCTGAAGATAATAGAACCACAAGAAAGGATCCTGAGTTTCTGAATCAACATTTGGAGGAAAACAACCAGTCAGTCAGGAATATCCATTTTGGCTTTCACGCAAGAGGGAAATAAACATCAAATGTGTTTGAACTAGTTGGGGATTTGTTAGTTACAGTAAATGGTTCTATATAAGATGGTTCTCATTCTTATCCTAGAGAGCAGGAAGATTAAAGGTCTCTTCCCACTCTTTTGTGTTCTGGAAAAGGGCTTTCCTTAAAGAAACATCCTTCCCCAAATGACATAAGTAAGATTCAAGGATATTCCATTTTTGTTATCTATTGCAAGGTCGTTTACCTTCCAAATATCCATCCCATGCCTCACAAATGACTAGCTGAACTGTTTTGTCCCCACTGAGCAATCAGAGCAAAATGCTTGTCAACCAACCTTTAAGTTTCTCTCCTTCCCGTAGGCCTCTGCCTAAGCCAGCATCATGAAATCCCACCATAAATGCCCCTCACAACAACAAGCTGACCTCTGGGTAAAACATTGTCTGATCTCCTATCTCATTACACCACCACCCTTGCTCATTTCACTTTCCCACACCCTGTTCTTTCTAGGCTTATTTACTTCTCCCTATTTTAAAAAAAGCCCTTTTTATCCCTAACTTTGAGATACTTACAGATATTACAGTCCATGTATCTCTGTTGCAGTAGTCTCCACATTATCCCCAGACTTCTTGCAATAATCCTTTGAAATAAAGACTCTGTTTACCTAAATCTAATTTTTTTTGTTTTTTAATAGGTTTTGTTTTTTAGAGCACTTTTACATTCACAGAAAAATTGAGCAGAAGACAAAGAGACTTACCATATACTTCCTGCCCCACACATACATAGCTTTCCCCATTATCAAACATTCCCACCAGAATAGTACTGATATACTGATGAACCTATATTGACATATCATTACCACCCAAAGCCCATAGTTTACATTAAGTTCATTCTTGGTGGCATTATTATTATTACTAAGAACTTGATTCTTACCAATAGGAGAAAACTTGTTAATAGTGAAAAAAATGTTGTGTAAAATAACCCTTTAATCTTGGGATTTATGATAATAAAGAAATGAAATATTTGGCACTATCAAACATGTGCCACCCCTGAGTTTAGAAAACATATTTCTAAAAGGTTCAGAGAATGTCATCGATGTCCTACAAAAAACTCTAAAGTGAAGGAATATTCCAACTCCCGTCAACTGGTAATGGTGTCCTGGCACCCAGCAATGAGATGAATTATGAGGGATCATGTGGCTCAATGATTTAAAAGAAAAGAACACCTACAGATGTCTGCAGTGACTACCAGATGGAAGAGTGCTGGAATGTGTACTGTATCCCTTTCATCCTGAATGAACTAAACACAGTTACTGCCATTTTTTTCCAATGGAGCAATGCTCGAGAAAGTGAAAATCTAACTATGCAGTTGCAAAGAAAAAATATAATTGAATACATCTAGAATCATGTTCAGATTTTGCTTGTTTTTTTTTTTTCTTCACATCTCTAGCAGTGGCTTTCAACAGGAAGCAATCACCTTCCCGCCCCCCCAAGGAAATATTTGACAATGTTGTGGGGATTTGGGTTGTCACAAATTGGAGGGGTGTTGCTACTGGTATGTAATGAGTAAAGGCCATAGACGCTGCTAAATATACTATGATGTTTAGAACAGCCTCCTCAACAAAGAATTATCTGGCCCAAAAGTCAATCATATGGAGAAAACATCCTCAACAAAAGGAAGAAGAGAAATGTAATTAGGGAATAAATTAGAGCCAAAACCTGGAAAAACAGTGTCCCCAAAACTGGCCAAGAATGAGAAGAAGCTTGTAAAAAACACTTAAGAAAAAAAGAGAAAGAAAAAGATTTTTGTGTGTTGTTTTGTTTGTGATTTCCTTTCCTTAGCTGCTGACCAGAAACTAAGTGAGGATGGAATACAATCACTTCTTAGGGAAGATGATGCATAACAGAGAAAGACATGCAATTTAGTTATTATTTTATAAACCATCTCACCAAGGAGAACAATCTCCAACCACAAAGAAAAAACAAATACTGATTAGAAGAAACTGAAGCCCAATATTAAAGGTGCAATGTCCTGCCCAGCTATTTAAATGAGTCCAATGCTCAAACCTAGATGAGTTACCTTCAGGACATTACAAATGCTTGTATACCATCACTGATTTGAGAAGTCATAAAGAATCAAAGAGGTTCCAGAAGATGAGAGAGAGGAAATGTTCCAGTTTTCCAAGAAAGATGGGAACAAATGTAGGGAAAGGTTTTGATTTCCAGGAATTATAGACCAGCAAATTTGGGTCAATGATCAGCAACTATTCATTTAGAAAGTAAAGCAATGACTACATTAGACACCATGAACTGGTCACTTACTCATTTATTTACCAAACACTGTTTTAACATCTACAAAACATAATGCCTATTATGGGTGTCATTTATTGCAAATGAACATTATTTCCTTTGTTATTAAGCCCTAGTTGGTCTACTCCCTTAGATCCTTTTGGAATTTATGCAAAGGAACAAATAAATTAATTAATACTTATAGATAAATACAATCACTTATATCTAGTTAATGTTGATTTCAACAAGACATGTGACATTCTCTCATATATATCCTTGTTAAGGAAGAAAAATATGAACAAAATAACTAAGGGAGATTCACAGCTGGTTGAAGTTTATGGAGAAGTGCCAGAACAGAACAATGGCTCCCAGTATAATTGCTCATCAAAATCACAATCCTACGGAGCGTTTTAAAAGTGCTGATTTGTGATTTCTACCCCACATACACAAAATAAAATACCCAAGGATGGGATGAAAGAATTACTTATTTTTAAGATTCCCAAGTATCACTGCTATAACTGGTACAGAGATTTGCATTCAGGGACCAGTGATCTGAAGGAAAGCATCTAGTAGTATGCACCAGGGTTCAGTTAGTAGCCCCCTTTATGTTTATTGGCAGCATGAATGAAGACTCAGAGACCAAAATTTTTATATCTGCCAATAGCACCAATAACTTGAAGTTGTCAGTGCTGTTCTATATACTGGAAAGCAAAATGAGGGTTCAAAAAGAGGCCCATAGGCTGGAAAAAGAAGAAGATGAAATTTAAACAGCTACTTTTAAAGTTCTACATCTTGGTTCTAAAAAATAATAATAATACAATGAAAATATAGGGAACATGTGGATTGAAATTAATCCATGAAGGAGAAACCACCCAAAGGAGTTTAGGTGACACTAGCTCCACATATGACAACCGTGTGACATGAATAAATGCTAAAAGCCAGTGCTTTTAGCTTGGCTCAATTAATTAATAAGAAGTGCTTGGCTGAATTAATAACCATCACTGTTTTTTGCCAGAGAAGAAATAGTCACACTGCTGTTTTCTGTGGAGGCTACACAATGAGTAAATACCCAGGTGAAGCAGAGGTCTCAATCTCAGCACTGGTGACATATTTCTTTATTGTAGGAGTTGTCTTGAGAACTGCAGTGTGTTTAGCAACACCCCTGGACTGCACCCACTAGATGCCAGTAGTCTCTGTCCCCAGTCATGACAACCAAAAATGAGTGCAGACATTGCTAATTGTGCCTGCGAAACAAAACTGCCTCCAGTTGAGAACCACTGAGTCAGAGGTGCCTCAGCAGACAACTGCCCTCACTTTCAAGGGACACTGGTGTTGCGGCTGAGTGTGGACTAAAGAACCTGAATTCAGTCCTGACTCTGACAATTATCTGTGTGACTTTAGATAAGTCCCTTAACCCCTCTGTGTATTGGCCTCCCCATCTATAAAACAATTTAAAAAAATACCAGAAGAACTTCAATTCACTGAGTTGCTATAAGGAGTTAAGAAATTAACATAGGGGACGCCTGGGTGGCTCAGTTGGTTGGACGACTGCCTTCGGCTCAGGTCATGATCCCGGAGACCGGGGATCGAGTCCCGCATCAGGCTCCCAGCTCCACGGGGAGTCTGCTTCTCCCTCTGACCTTCTCCTCGCTCATGCTCTCTCACTGCCTCTCTCTCAAATAAATAAATAAAATCTTTAAAAAAAAAAAAAAGAAATTAACATAGTCGCTGGCACACCACTGCTGTTATACAAACATTAGCTATTATGACTTCAGTCTACCATTCTTCTTGATAGGCGCCAGAGACTTCCCCAATGCTCACTTTCCTTTCCCCACTCCTCACTACCACCCCCACCAGCACACTGCAGGCCCTCGTAAGAATGTTGAGTGTGTGTCCAAATAGTAAAGGAAGGAGAGAGGAGCGGACAGGGAAGAAAAAAAGGGAGGAGGAAGGGAGGAAAAACAGCAATGAAAGCCAGTCCTCAGCTTCCCTTAGACCCTGTACAGAGAGATTTTGGATTAGAAAATGAAATTTTTAAAAAGGAAAATAAATCTGTCACATTAAGCTTTAGAACACTTTCATGCAAATTAATAGGTTTAGCATAACTTGGAAAGTGGTGTCAAAATCAAGGGAAACAGGCAGGAGTGCTGGCTGATGTCTTCAGCCAGCTTTGGCTGGGAACCGATTTATGCCATAGTACAGTTCTCTACTCTCTCTCCAGAGCCTGGAACATGGTAGGTATTCAAAATACACTTAATGGACAAATGAATGAATGATTTATGAGAATTTTCACCCAGCTACTCTGTTGAGAGAATGAGGGGTTAGAGATGACCTTTCACACACCTGGCCATTAATACCAGCTAAGGAGGCCCCCTTTTTATTATCTTTTCCCTAGTTAAATCTCTATGTAATTTGTGCAAGAGTTTCAATGGGTAGAAAGACAGAGCACCTTTTGATAACGCTTGTTTAGCTCTCCAATAATTCATCAGCATTTGGGGAATTACCTAGGTTTTTCTGGATGCTGCTCACAAATCATAGTTATAATCCCAAAGAAATCTTTTCTTCCCAATTTTTACCATCCTTCTCTTCTCTTTTTCTTAAGTTTTTGTCCCTTCTTATGCCAATCTAAGTGAGGGGAAAGAAAAAAAAAGCGGAGGTGGTGAAGCTACTTGTGTTCCCTAGAGGAGGGTATAAAGGGTGATTGCCGGGTGGGGGGAATGGGTTACAGGCAACATCATGCACCTTCTATCTTTTGGTGCGGTGTCTCAAGTGTTAAATGTCAAATATCTGTAAAAGGAGGAAGAGGGGAGAGATTAAACCAGAAAATCCCTATAAACTCTCCAATCCTAACATTCAATAAAGTTGAACATAGATCATAACAATACTGCAGTAAGATCAAGTTTTTCCTTGGACTTTTAGCTTATTCTGTGACGTGAACATACACACACCCACCCCAAACTCCCCTTAAAGGAAGGACTTGATGCCCCGCTCGGAGACTGTGATCATCAGGACAGCTTCCAGGTATCAACTGCTTCAGAGTTTGTTTTAGCCACAGAGAGCTGCCTCACCCGTGGTCCTACTATTCCAGGAGCAGCCTACTTCTAGTGAATGAACAAGGAGGGGCACAGAGGTACAGCCATTTTGGTCTAAAGCAAGACACCTTAGAAGAGTATTTGCCCCGCAGCACATATGTCTGTCCCAGGTTGGTTGAGGCTTTGTCAGCACTACATTGCAGTTCCATTTTTCCCTCTGCCCAATTCTGCTTTGTCCCTTCCCTTCACAGATGTTGAGCCCTGATAAACATTTTACCCCAAACTCTGCTGAAAGCATCTAATTCTGGAAAACCCAGCCTATGACATTTTATGTGATGACTATAATGGTTGAGTTAGTTCCTAAATTATTTGGAATAAACAAATGGCCTCCCAAGAGGACTATTTTGAAGAAAAATGGTAAGTTGGAGAGGTAAGCCCTATTATGTTGGTTGGAAAAAAAAACTGCTTAAATATATTACATATTTTAGTTTTCTAAGGAAATGATTGTGATCCTCTGCTAGGGGCAAAGGACAGAATCTGTGGCTGAGAAGGAAATGTTTTGGTTCAGAGACTTATGCTAAATGTGTCCTGCATTTGTCTTTTTGATGCTGAAATGCAATGGTACATGGTAGATGCAAAGAATGAGAAAAGTCAATGCAAATCAGTCAACTGGTACAAGCTGAAGATAGATATGCTTGTTTCATGTCAAGGAATAAGGTGAAGCTGCCATTGCTGATGAGAGGGCAGCTCAAGAAAATGTAAAGGCTGTTTCCAAAGCAATATAGAAAGGCTCCCTCTTTTCTACAGGGAAATCAACAAGGAGAATAGGACAGCCTAACACATTTCTGAATCCATTTCTCAGAACCCACTAGGTTGTCCTAAGTCCCCCACACAAAAATTCTCCTCAGACAGAACCCATTATGAGTACCGTGACCTTATTGAAGGTGGATTCTGATTTGTTATGGTAGAAATAAGGCAGGAATTAAAAAGAACTTTGTATTGCACACAATGATAGGTACCATCTGAAATAGACGTTTATTTGGTATTCAGTTTAAACACACTTTCGAGGGTCTAACTAAATATGGAACTATCACTTATAGTTGATTATTATCGATGCTTATGGCTGCTTTTATAAAATGTTGGTTAGGAAAATAACCCCATTTTAAACCAGAATATAATTTATAGCAGACAATGTCAGACTTTTACCTGCAGATGCACAGAACCAGAGTGCCTGGAATTTACTTTCCTCTGGAACAGTCTTTGACCAACGATGGACAAATGTAGAATAAGAAAATCCAGCTCCCTGCCTGAGGGTGGGAGTAAGAGCTAGACAAAGTCCCACTCCCAGGATTAACTTAACCTCCAGGGCTCCCCTACTGGGTTAGGCTGAAATTTCTCCCTGAGGGACTTTGCCTGAAACCACACCCTTAATTAGCTCCCACCTCTTCCCTATTCTTCTTACCCCACTCCATATGTAGGAGAAAATATAGAAAATAAGAGAGATAATATATTTGGAAGGTAGTTAAAATGGTGGAGTAGTACGGGGACCCTGGGCTTGCCTCATCCCTCAAACACAGCTAGATTTTTTTTTTTACTTAATTCAATTAGCCAACATATAGTTCAGCATTAGTTTCAGATGTTCAGTTCAGTAATTCATCAGTTGCATATAACAGCCAGTACTCATCACATCACACATGATCCTTTAATGCCCATCAGCCAGTTGCCCCATCCCCCCACCCACCTCCCAAACACAGCTAGATTAGCATCAAGTCATTTTGAACACCTAGGAAATCAATCTGAGGATTAAGAGAAATATCTGTACAATTAGAGGGAGAGAACATGGTACTTAAACACTTGCCCAAAACCATTCACTAGGGAGTTGAGAGAAACTGATTGCAAGCTTTTGCAAGCAACAAAGCTTACATTCTGAGGTTTTGGAAGTCCCCACCATTTGCTGGAGATGAGCTGGGTGGGCATGGTGGTGCTCCTGGGGAGGAGGCTGGAGGCCTGGTGGTATAGGTAGAGATCCCTTGGGTTGCACTGAAAGAGAATGTTCCTCTTTTTGGAGTACATTTGGAAGAGGATCTATTGCCTCTCCAAGGACAAAAGACCTGTAGGGAACCACTAAGCAGCCATTCATAGGCAGGGGACAGAGTTGCACACAGAGGGCAGATAACCTGGTCACTGCTTTTTGCTATGCTTCACCATAAACTCCAAGTGCCTGGGCAAGTGCTTTTCTAGGATGAAATGGCCCCCACACAGTTTGTCAAGGCTCTTCTCCAGGGGAGAGAAGTGGGTCCTGACCATGCAGGGTCTTTAAGGTTTGGAGTTTTGAATCCCAGCCACACACCAGAAATAAAACACAGGAGAACTGTGACCCCTGTTTGTGGCAAAATGCCAGGCACAAACAGGGTAAGGGCAAGGATCTGATGGAAGCCTGGGACGAAAGAGGAGAGATTGTTCACTTATATGTGAGAGCTTCCCGAACAGCAGCAGGCCTGGGCTCTCCAATTTGTGAAGAAGAAAGCAGGGTGATGCCATTCCCTGCCCCTCCCCCTACCAACAGTTTTGCTGGACTTCAGAGAGGAAGCCATGTTCCCAGTGGAGGCTGGAGCTGCTTACAGCAAACCGCACACCCCTGTACTCTCCAGGTACATCTTTATTAAGGCAGATGGACTGTGAGCCAACACAGCGGGCCTCTCCCCCAGACCACCACAGACCCCTGCACACACCAAGTCTACTGATCACAGAGCACTTCAAGCATCAGCTTCAGTTCTGGGGAAAATAGGACCAGGCTTTCTTTTTTCTTTTTTTACCACTGGAATCAGGTGTATAGTTTTTTGTTTGTTTGTTTTTTCATTTCCTTTTCTCTTTTTTTGGATCAGGCTTCTTTTTTTCTTTCTTTTTCTTTGCATTCGGGCTTATAGTTTTTTGATTGTCAGTTTGTTTGTTCTGTTCCTTTTCCTTTTCTCCTTTTTTGGATCGGCTTTTTTCCCCCCAGAATTATTTTAACAAATCAAAGCACGGGGCGCCTGGGTGGCTCAGTGGGTTAAAGCCTCTGCCTTCGGCTCAGGTCGTGATCCCAGGGTCCTGGGATCTAGCCCCGCATTGGGCTCTCTGCTCAGCAGGGAGCCTGCTTCTTCCTCTCTCTCTGCCTGCCTCTCTGCCTACTTGTGATCTGTGTCTGTCAAATAAATAAATAAAATCTTTAAAAAAAAAAATCAAAGCACATTTAAAGATCCAAAGGCTACCCACTGCAAGCAAGGAGGAATTCTGCAGAGAACAGGCCTGTGGAAAAGAGCTGCCAAAACACAACAGCAGAGTGCACACAGCACACACCAGAAGCACTTCCTGAAGTGCCAGGTCCTGGACAGTATATGGCCCCTTCTTAATATAGAATAACTCTCAGGAACAGGAAACTTAACAAGTTTTAATTACAGGCAAAAGACATAAACCTAGATAAAATGACAAGATAGAAGACTACTCCCCAAAAGAAAGATCAAGAATAAATCACAGCCAGGGCAGGGTGGGGAAACCTGGGTGGTTCAGTAAGTCCAGTAACTAACTTTTGATTTAAACTCAGGTCATGCTATCTGGGACATGAGCTGCTGAAGATTCTTTCTCTCTCTCTCTTCCTCTGTCCCTCCCTCTGCTCATGCTTGCTCCCTCTCTTTCTAAAAATAAATAAATATTTAAAAAAGAAAGAAATCATAGCCAAACATTTACTCAAAACAGACATAAGCAATATATCTGAACAAGAATTTAGAACAACAGTCATAAGAATACTAACTGGGCTTGAAAGAAGCATACAAGACACCAGAGAAACCATTGCTGCAGAGATAAAAGATCTAAAAACTAGTCAGGATGACATAAAAATGCTATAACTGAGATGCAAAACTGATTGGATTTAATCACAACGAGATGGAAGAAGCAGAGGAATGAATAGGTGATACAGAAGATAGACTTATGAAAAATAATGAGATTGAAAAGAAGAGGAAAAGAAAACTATCAGATCATGAATGTAGATTCAGGGAACTCAGCGATTACATAAAGCACAATATCATAGGAGTCTCAGAAGAAGAAGAGTGGGAGAAAAGGAGCATCAGGTTTATTTGAATGAATTATAGCTAAAAACTACTGTAATGTGGGGGGGGGGGAAACTACCCTAATATGGGAAAGGAAACAAGCATGCAAGTCCAAGAGGCACAGAAAATTCCCCTCAAAGTAAAAACAAAACAAAACAGGTCAACACCAAGGTGTATCATAATAAAATTTGCAAAATATTGTTAAATACCTATACTACTAAGACCAATCTACACATTCGATGCAATCCTTATTAAAATACCAACAGCATTTTTCACAGAGCTAGAACAAACAATTCTAAAATTTGTATGGAACCACAAAAGGCCCCAAATAACCAAAGGAACATTGAAAAAGAAAAACAAAGCTGAGGGTATCACAATTCCAGAATTCAAGATGTATTACAAAGCTTTAATCATCAAGACAGCCTGGTACTGGCACAAAAGTAGACACATAGATCAATGGAACAGAATAGAGAACCAAAAAATGGGCCCAAAACTATACGGTCAACTAATCATCAACAAAGCAGGAAAGAATATTTAATGGAAAAAAGACAGTCTCTTCAACAAATAGTGTTGGGAAAACTGGACAGCAACATGCAGAAGAATCAAACTAGACCACTTTCTCACACTATACACAAAAATGAATTCAAAATGGATTAAAGACCTAAATGTGAGACAGGAATCCATCAAAA
>PISX010026099.1:0-24994 GCA_004024625.1 Mellivora capensis | reverse complement strand
TTGTTCTAGATAGCTATGAGACCCTTTATCTAGACCAGATCTAACCACGGACAAGTGCTTGTCTGATTGTCTTCGTACGGCAGGTCAGAACACAAAATGGATAGGTATTTAACCTGAGGTATTTTTGCCAG
Organism: Mellivora capensis; assembly: GCA_004024625.1. Classification (NCBI taxonomy): domain Eukaryota; kingdom Metazoa; phylum Chordata; class Mammalia; order Carnivora; family Mustelidae; genus Mellivora; species Mellivora capensis. Next base: position 24,863 of record PISX010026099.1, on the reverse strand, counting down.
TTGTGTGAAAGTTTCCTCACCAGACAAATTTTAAAATGACACTATACTTCTCTCGTTCTATGTTCAAAAAGACAAGAGTTACAAAATGAGTTTTGATGAATTGAGGACAGTCAAATGCTTTAGTTTTTAAGTGTCTAAGAGGCCTGTGATATAGAGTAGTGGTTATGAAGCTATCCTTTCAATCCAGAATGCTGTCAGAATGCCAACCTTGACATTTTTTAGCTGTATACCCTGAGAAAATTATTTTAATTCTCTATTCCTCATTTATCTCATCTGTAAAGTGTGTGTAATAAGCATACCTACCTTATAGGGTTGTCTTATAGAATAGATGTGATGACATATGCAAATCAATGTAAGTTGTTGGCACATAGCAAGGCAAAAATGTATCTCTTGACTTTTTGAAAATGATTATTATGTTTAAATTTACCAGTGATCCTCAAAAGGATATTGAGCAGGGAATCAGAATGACTCTGCCTTACTTTGTATACATTGGGAAAAGTTGCCATCTCTAGATTTCAACTTCTACATCTAGACAATGGTCAAAAATTCAGGCAGCCTCCAGGATGGCCCTGGTGATCCCAGTCTTTGGTGTTTACACCCTGTGTAATCCCCTCTCCTTGGAAGTTGGCTGGACTGAGATGTTACTTCTGAGACTAGGTCATAAAAGATGGCGGCTTTTGGCTCAGAAGCCCTTTCTAGCTGTCTTTCTCACCGTACTAGCTACCACATCATGAGGACACACTCAGTCAGCTTATGGAATGGCCCCTGGGTGAGCAACAACATGAATGAACCTGAGAGTAGATGCCCACCCCCGACAAGCCTGATGTCACTGGAGGCTCAGCTGATAACTTGCTTGTCTGCGACCCCAGGAGAGATACGGAACCAGAGCACTAGTTAGCTACACCCACGTTCCCCGCTACAGAGACTGAGATGATTAACATTTCTTGTTTTTAGCTACCAAGTTTTGAGGTAATTTGTTATGTAGCAATAGATAACTAATACTGTCAATAAGCTAACATATGTGGAAGGTGTTGAAATGCACAACATGCTTATAAAACTGACGTATTAATATTGTTAATAGTGGCCTTAAAGAAACTAAGTCATATAAACAAAAAGCTATTAAATTACATTATTTTAGGGGCGACTGGGTGGCTCAGTTGTTAAGCATTTGCCTTTGCTCAGGTCATGATCCCAGGGTCCTGGGATCAAGCCCCGTAATCAGGGTCCCTGCTCACCCTCTCCCACTCCCCTGCTTGTGTTCCTTCTCTTGCTGTGTCTCTCTCTGTCAAATAATTAATTAAAATCTTTAAAAAAATTTAAATTACATTATTTTATTGTTTGGTCCATATGTATTTGTGTCATTAATTAACAACAACAATGAAAATCTGGGGAGATATGGTTGCCTCCTTGTGCCAACACCATTATGGTAATAGCAGCAAAAATACACCAAACATCCCTGTCCTTTTGAAGCTTACATGTGGGTAAATAAATAACAGATAAGATATATTAGATGTCAGTAAGTACTTATAAAATTTAAGCATGGAATGGGATAGGGAGCACTTGCATATAGTTTATGTGTTTTTGTTTTTGTTTTACAGTTCTAAAAAGGTCGGCTAGGATGGGACCCCATACGAAAGCAATATTTAAGTCATCACCTAAAATGTAACAAGCCTTGAGGATGTTGAGGAAAGAATGTTCCAGGTGGAGACAATAGCAGGAGCTGAGACCCTGAGGCTGGTTTTTCCTGGTCCTTGAGGAACATCAGGAGGTGAGATTAAAGGGGCATCCAGAGTCAGTGCAGGTTCCTGTAGGCTGTTTGAGATCAGGCTTAACTCTGAGTAAGATGGGAAATCAGAGGGCTCTGAGGAGATCATAGCATGATCTGAGTCCAGTTTTACAGGATCCTTGGCTGCTGAGTAGAGAATAGACTTGAGTTGGGGGTGTGGGTGGAGGGAAGCAAGAATGGCAGCCAGCAGGCCAATTATTGACATTAGTTTAAGTGAAATAATAAAATGTGATTTAACTTGGTGGTAATTGGGAAAAAGATGACCTAAAATTTCCTTTCATTTATAAATATATTGAATTAACTTTGTTAAATTCTCATGAGAACGACAATGTATTTAAGTATTAACGCAGTAGTAAAAAATGTTATTTTAGTCATGCCACTTGGTAAGACCTAGCCTTAGGAATAAGACTGTGGGTGTATATCTAATTTACTCTGAAATGATTCATCTATACACACACACACAAATATACATATACATTTTTATATATATACACACACGTATATGTATGAATGTGTATATACACACACATAAGTATATGCGTATATGCATGTGTATGTGTGTATATATTATACATACATATATAAACTCATGTATAGTTGCAAAGAGTCTGTGTGTGTTTATATATATAAATATAAATATGTAATCGATGTGAATGTGAGTATACATATACAAATGTGTCTACAATGGAAGAGAGAATGCAAATGTCACAAAATGTTCATAACTGATAAATCCAGGTAAAGGTGTTTGTGTGCTTATTTACTGCTCTTGCAATTTTTCTGTAGGCCTGAAATGTTCCAAAATAAGATGTTAGAGGAAAAATGCATCAGAATTGTGAATTCAGTCAAAATTAATTTTTTACTAAATACATAAATATACCATGGTACAAATAAAAAAGGAATAGGATTATGGCCTTGAGTCTCTCACTTGGATGTTTATATAGTAATTAGACTAAGCTCAACACTATACAGTTAAATCAGATTATGGATGCCAGGGGCTCTGGCCTCTCCTAGCTGATTACTTTGTAATTTAATGCTCACAAACACTTGCAAGAAGCCTTATTTACTGGCTAAAAAAATTAAGCACTTCAGAAAACTTGCTAAGGGGAAGTGGGTAAATTAAAATTAACAGGTAGAGTGTGGCTTTGTAGTGGAATGATTCACTTGTTTGATATGTGCGCTGCTTAGAATAGTGATACTGTACACGTCTCAGACAAGATGTGTTGTCCCAGAAACCCAGAGCCAAGTAAACAATCGACGGGAACAATAATGCTTCAGAAGTTTGATGCATTAAAATCATTATTGGTGTGCTACCATTAGTTCTATCATAATTCTATCTGTTCTTGTCTTTGTCTATTGAATACAGTGTTGAAACATTTAAAAAATTATTTCAGTTTTATTGAATAAAAGCCAAAGCAGATGGAATAAAAAGAAGGGAAAGGGACAAAACAAAACAAAAATTATTTTAGGTCACAATAAACTCCAAATTTTCATTCCCAAATAAATTTAAGCAACATATTTTTTGCTGTGATAAGCCAAAAGTTGTAGTAAGAATACTCTTTTATTATAATATTTTGTTTTTCTAAGAGGATCACCAAAAAGCATGTCAGATTTCTACAGATTACATGAGTCATGACAAAAACTTAAGCCTTAGTCTCCAAGATATTTTTGGCAACAGCCAAGTCTGATAGGCATCTAAAATAAATCATGTGTTTGTCTTAATTAAACAAAACAAAACAAAAATAACAAAATTCAGGTATTTGTAAATATATACACAGTTTCTAAAGTTTTATAAAATTTATAAAAAAGCCAATGCTATTTTAATTCAACATATTGTGCCCTTATTAAGTTGAGAAAATTAAATTATGGTACATTTCTTTCTATATCTGGTCCTTCATAGAACTGATCCATAGAGATAGTTTATGTTCTTGGCATAGATTTTTACTAAAAATAATTGCGGAGAGCAAATGAAAAACTGGTTTTCCAATTCCAAAAAAAGGACTCAAGAGTCTCACTAAATTTTGGGGGGTCAATACAGGTGAAACAATTTTCCTTTTATAATAACTACATATGAGAACTAATGTATACTACAATCAAGTTAAAATGTTGCAGTTTTAATATTAGTTGTGAATAATAAAAATGGTCATTAAAGTCTCTTAAGAGAGGAAGTCAAGGATATAATTTTTTTAAACTAGTGATTTCATCAAGTGACTTTGGAGATGGGGAAAACATGTTCTTTTTATTTCAGATTTAATGGACATGTTATTCAGTTCTCCTATGATGGCTTCCTGGAATATATCTTTAATTTGAGCTAGCTTACCTTTATAAAGGACCCTTTTTCTTATGCTAATTTACAAATGAACATTTTGTGGTAGCTCACCACAAGGTTTCTTTCGTCCCCCTCAGCAATATCACTGGTGAGTGTTTTGCTACCTGAGCACTACTGATCATCAGTTGCTCAGCGTTTCTTGAAGTAGCCCCTGAAATGTTGGATTGTGTGGGATGGGGAAATTGTCAGGGCTTATTTCAGCAGCAAAATCATTGGCCTCATGTGAACACAAATGGAGTCTTCAAACAAAGTAGCAAGTTCTCCAGATGTCAGGTAAAGTAAGTAGCCTCTCAACATTAGAGTAGCCATATTTAGGGGGGAGGGGCCTCTTTAAGCTCAAGTTGGCCAAATAATTGAGGTACATACCTTTATGTACCTATATATGTATATTCCTGAATAGGTGATATCCCTCATACATAAGAATTACAAATTTATTTCAGTATATTCTTCACTTTATTTTTCTGCCTTCTGTCTCTAATATTCTCTTTAGCAATAGATTCTCTTCAACAAAGGCCTTTGCTTCATTTATCATTGAGATTCGAAAATTTGAATCCATCAATTTTCCCTAGTCTCTTGATGAATTCAGTTCTACAAAACACTAAGAATAGTGCTGTATACTTCTGAATGAAATTAATTTATCAGGTATAGTTTTTTAAATTATATGTTGTTCCAAATAGGGAATAGGTATTCTTGGGCCTGGGTTACCTATTGAATGTGCTGGAAAAGCTTAAAAGTAAATGATTAGAACCTGTATTAGAATTCTATTGCTGTGTTATACATTATTAATAACTTAGGAAACTTAAAACCATACTCAGTATTAGCTCACAGTTATGTAGGTTGGACATCTGGGCATAGGGTGGTTGGATTCTTTGCTCAGGGTCTCGCCAGACCAAAACCAAATGTTGACTGGGGCTGTGGCTCTCATCTGGGCCTCAGAGTCATCTTCCAAGCTCACGGGCTGTTGGAAGAATTCAGTTTCTCATATTTGTAGGACTGAGGCCCCCATTTCCTTGTCTGTCAACTGAGGCCCCCTTTCAGCTCAAAGAGGTTACCCTCATTCTCCACCAGATGCTCTCTTCATCTTCCAGCCGGCAATAGCACATTGGATCTTTCCTGTGTTGTGAATCTCCCATACCCTCTTTTGCAACTGGGGGAGAAAACCTGCTTTTAAAAGGCTCATGTGATTAGGATAGACCCACCCACATAATTGCCTTGTCTTAAGATCAGTTGATGTGGGACCTTAATTACATCTGCAAATCTCCCGACAGTAGTGCCTAGATTAATGTTTCAGTAATTGAGAGAAGGTTTCTATATACCAGGGAGAGCAGGATCTTGAGGGAGATTTTTTTTTAATATTTTGCCTACCACAAAGCTTAATTCTTAAACTGCCTTGATTATGAACCACATCAACTTCCTGTAAATTCCTTTTAATACATTTATTAATCTGGCATCAATAGTTGTGTTTTGCAACCTCACTCCATGATTTTTGAGTCAGCTGTTAAAATTTCACTTCTCTTTCTGTGGGGAAAAAAATAATAATTTGCTTTAGGACATCTTCCTAGTTACGAATGCAACATGTAACTGACATGCCTATTCAAAAGGGGAGAAATTGAAATAAAATTCGGTAGAAATGAAAGTATTCCAATTGTCAATTGTCACATAATTTTCAGTGTCACATTGATTTAGACTCTAGGTGGAGATGGAGATGTTGGATGGAGTGGGGATGAACCAGTCTACATATGTGGCGTGAGGGGTGGTGATGAGTTCTGGCGGTGTGGATGCATATAGAAAAGCAGCAGCGTCCTAGAAAGCTTTGCTTAACTTCCTGATTCCTTACTTTGTGTTAAGACAAGAAGTTATAGAAGGTGATGCTTAGTTACACAAGGTTGAACCGTATTGAAGAGTGGCCAACTTTTCCATCTCATGATTTTGGCATCATTTTGAGTTTGTTCTTTCCTTTTCCATCTTATTCCCGTGTCCCTCACTGAGGCCTGATCACCTCCTGACTGGTTTACCACTACAGCCTTTTTCCTCACCCCCTCTCCCCAGGCTTTCCTCCTCTAATTCAGCCTACACACAACTGCTGAATCAATCTTCCTAAAACATTGCTGTCATCACATTAGTCCCTTGATATGGCAGGCAGAATAGAACAGAGAGAGAGAAGCTGGGAGACTGGAGGCCTACTCTCAGTCCTGACTTGACCACTGCTGGCTGGATGCCTTTGGATGTGTCTCTCCTGGTCCCCACTTCCTTCTAGGCAAAATAAAACTGGTGGAGTCATAAAATTCCCTCCAACTCTAAAATCCCACATAGCTGTGTCAAAAGTCTAGTCTTATGGATGAGTCCATAGAAAACTTAACCCATGTGTCTCGCCTCCATCCCCTGCAGCCCTTCCTCACCTGAGTGACCTGCACTTCTCAGCCCTGTCTCCTTACAGTGATTGCAAAACTTGTGGGCAATAAGATGTTAATCCTCTGAAATATTACTCACATGTGCCCAGTTGGAGTGACCTAGTTCCTCATTTATGTGAAACTTTCCCCGGTGTTCTCAGTTTATACATTGCAGTTCACGCCTCTGGAACTCTCAACCTTTCTCTTTCCTGTGGACCGTTTAAGTAATGGTGACAATAATATTAGCTAAGATTTATCAAACACTTACCAAGTATTAAGCACTACATTGTTTTCTTTTCCTTATTTTATTTATTCATTCAACAAGCCCTATTTTTATTCCTGCTTTACAGATAAGAAATTTTCCATAGGTTACTCTGTCGGTAGATGGTGGAGTCCTAGTTCCTAACCAGATCTGCCCAACTCCTGAGTCTGTGTTCTTAACTACCAGACTGCACTGTTGATGATGATGTTTCTGTTTTGTTTCTTTTTTTCCCTCTTATAAATTATATTACTGGAAATTCTATCTTATACTTTTTGTTGAATATCACACAAACCTGATCTGTGACAGTACACATAATATAAATTCTTAGTAGGAAATAGTGGTTAATTTAATAGAGATTAGGTAGCATTTTCTCAGGCTGGGCAATTTCTAATTTGGTTGCTCAAAATGTGTTAGGTCTGTCTGTCTTGATGAAGATAGTAGTGCATAAAAAGTTATTAATTTTAAAAATATAGAATATTGTGATAAAAACAATGTGTATATATAGTTTTAAAATGGCTATCTGTGTTTACATTTGTACATTTTTAAGGGTTTTATTTATTCATTTGGGAGAGAAAGAGAGAGAGTGAACACACACTGGGGGGAGGAGCATTGGGAGAGGGAGAAGCAGACTCCCCGCTGAGCAGGGATCCTGACTCAAGGCTCCATCCCAAGACTCTGAGATCATGACCTGAGCCAAAGGCAATGCTTAGCTGAATAAGCCACCCAGGAACCCCTACATTTGTACATTTTTTTAAATTAAAAGGCTATAAATGTGTGTGTATATACTTATGAATTATTTTTAAGTTAACATAAAAAGAATTGAGGAGGCTGTGCACTAAATTTTTAATATTGGGTGCGATTGAAGGGAAGATTGATGGGTGATTGATGGGTGAGATTGAAGGGAAAGAAGAAGAGGCTTAATTTTTCTTTAAACAAAAAAACAAAGATTTGAATCTTGGACCTTAATTTTTTTTTTAATGGTTTCACTTGGGATTTTTTAATAGTCTCCTTTCCTGAAAGTATTCATTTTTGTTTTATCATACACTTGGCTGATTTTGAAAAAGTTGAATGTCAATTTTTCTTGATATTTATTATGAGAAGAATATTATATTGTAGTAAGTGGAAAGAAAGAGAGTTATTTGACATGTTTCTTCAACATACCTTGTCTAAACTTCATAACTGTAGGGTTGACATTTAGGATTGTGAATTTTACTTCCAAATTCAATCAATCACTTCTTAGAAAGTGTCTGACCTTGAGATTGTTGACTTATTCTTCACATGAAAGATTTGATATTAATCTGTTAATTAATTCAAAAGTCTAGTCATATGAAAATGTTTCTAGGTCCTTTTACCAATCATGCTTTCCTAACAAAGAATGCCAGAAAACCAATATTAGAAGACTAGATCTAAACTTTTTGAGATCTAATATTCTCAAACATTGGCTGTAAAATTTCTATAATTAGCGTGACCCCTGGATAATGTCATTGGCTATTTGATGAAACAGGGCATGAACTCTTCTTCTGCCACGCAGAGGACCTGTAATACAAGCCTGAATGATGCCTGGGAATTTTAAACTACGAGATAGGTCTTATCTAAGAAACTCAGGGAGAGAGGCATTTGTCTACACTACTGACTTCTGTTAGCAGATTTATGCCGCTTAAATCAATATGTTTCTACCTTCCTACATAGCCCCTACACTTACTTCTTAGATTAAAAGAAAAGAACAGAAAAAAAAAAAGATATGCTTGACCCCAGTTTTCATCATTAAAAAGTATGATAATAATTTTATAGAAAACTACTCTAGTTGATATCCTTTGTAACACTATTTTTTAACATGCCTAGAGATACAAAGATGCAAACACACAGAAAACTATTGACTTTTCTTGCAGGACTAATCATACATTTTAAGAAAACAACTAGAATTAAATTGAAATAAGAGGCTGATAATGAGATACTTTATTAAAAACATTTCAATCAGAACTCATTATTTCTTCATAAACAGCTTTTCTAAGTGGTCATTGTTTTAGTAATTATAAGACCATTATCTTTTCTCTTACATCAGTCTTGACTAAAGATCAATTAAAGGAATGAATGTCTCTTTTATAAAGATAAATACTGTTGGAGAATGGATGATTTTTAAAAATCGCCTATTGTAACCAAAGGTTTGCTTTTTGATTAAAAGTATCTCTAAAACAAATAACCTGCATGCGTATATGTGTGTGTAACTAATGCAGTTAATCTTCATGCTAGATTAGCTTGATAAAATATTGACCTAATTTGGGATTAAAAGATTATGAGTAACATTTTGCGCTGAAGGCTCTAACATGCCTCATGTCAACGCAGTAATGACAGAATTAACCTCCTAAGGCCTCTTCAACTGGGGCATTTCTGAGCTGCTACTTGAGCAGTGTTTAGATGACCTACAATGGCTGGAGCACAAAAGGCCTCATGATGCTGTTTTCTCAGCCAGCAGAGCTGTTTCCCTGATTCAGGACTGTGCAAAGGGAAATCATATTTAAGAGACATTCTAGAAGTGTCCAGCTTCTGCTTGTCAAATGAATGTTTTAATTTACTAGTAAAACACATTGTCTGGAATTATTTAAAGCATTTCTTATTTTAAGCACAAAAATGCCATTTATAAACATTGTATAATTGCTTACAAGTGTCAGACATTTTGCTTTTAAATGTAAAGACTTGAAGGTAGAAAAAATTTCCCTCTTCTTTAATTCTCTTTTTTTTGTGATTTTGGTTATAGTTTTCTGATAATTAATAAGGAATTCTTATTGACAGCTTAGTGTGGCTAGAGATAATGGTTCCTGACTCCTTTTTCTCACTGGGCTTACTGTATATGATACATAAAATTTCAATCTGTAGTTAACATTCAGTTATCCTTGGCAGTAGGGAATGAAGCTTCAGTTATCCTTGGCAGTAAGGAATGAAGCTGTGTAACAGATGAAATATGTAGATGATTAAAAATGATTTTTTTAAGAAAAACAATTGTGAGAAAAAGAAAAGCAGCATTGGTGGAATAAAATAAAAACTGGCTAATAAGCCCTACATTCTTGACTGGATCATATCTTCCCTTAATAGAGTTTTTGACTATCTAGATCCTGATTTTCCTATCTGTTTAAGTACACCAAATATTTGGATAGAATACGGATAGGAAAGCCCGATTCTTTCCACTTAGAAGTTGGTAAAAGCTCCACATATGTGATTATGTGAAGGAAGACTATCTCAGGTTAGGCCAGCCTCATGTGGAGGCATTCTAGTAATGATGTTCACGAGGGGCTTTGAAGGTTTTAAGCCTAGGCTTTATGAGATAAAATGTGAACCAGTTCCTAATCTTTCTACCATTCGAGCTTCCTTCTGGGTTTCAGCAATCAAAGATCTTCATATGAAACATACATACAGTATTATTTTTGCCAAGTTCTGTAACACCCTATGGCTTCTCCATACATAGAAGTGACTTCCAGAGGAGAAACTCAACTCATGTTATGACCCAGCTAAGAAATCCATTGTCAGTATTCCCTAGAAGTACATTTTAAGAAGAAATAAATATACTACCACATTTGATGAGTTTTCTATGGAAAGCAGTATATTACTTTGGGATATGAGAAACAATAATGAGCCAACTTGTACTCATTTGTTACTGCTTTTTCCTAAAAGTGGAAAATTCCTATCACCAATTAAGTTTATCTGAATTAGTCAATATTTAATGGCTTCTATTGGTTCAACATATGTGTCTAAATATACCTAAAGATACTTCAAAAAATATTTATTACCAGGGGTTCTGATTCACTGTGAATGGAGAGCTGAAGGGATGACTCTTTCAACAATATCTTGCCCACTATTCTTCCTGCATCATTACTCATTTCCTTCCCTAGTTCAGTAGTGTTTTTATTCATGAGTGACTCACAATCTTTTTGGAGTCTCTGCCATTTTATCTCTGCAAATATGTAGCATGTTGAACCAGTCCTCATTGTATTTCATATATAGAAACTCAAAATGAAAAGAAAAAATAACAGAAGACATTGCTATTTTGTCAGAGTTCAACCCATTGAATGTGGCATATATGGAAGCTTATACTTAAGATGTTTTTATAGATTAAAAGACTTTTTTAGCTATTCTTGCTTCTCAGCAAGTCAAAAGAAAAAAAAACCGAAATAACTAAAGGGTAAAAGAGATTGTAATCTTTCTGTCAGTTGTGATTGTTTCTACAAAATGATTAGTGCATATAGTGAAAAAAAGAGTAGACAAACACAAAGTTGTAATTTGTAATTGTGCAAAAAGTTCTACTTTTGTACAATGCATGGAATTAGTGTGTGCCAATGAAAAGAACAGAAAATGTCTGTTTTTCTGACAGAACTTGTTTCTATATACCTTCAATATTATTCAGTTTAGCAGAAATTATTGGATAAATGTTCCATGATATTTGTACTGCTTACGTACCGTAAAGACAAAGAACTGGGCTAAAGCAAATTGAATTTTTCTGTCTACATCTCCTTGACTTCCTTGTGGATTTGAGATTCTAGACTTGCTTCTCATTCTCAAATTCTTTTTCTTCAGTTTCCTGGTCATGTCATTATCCCAATTCTCCTCATATTTGGATCATTCTTTCTACTTCCTTTCCTTTTCTGGATCCTCTTTTTAAAAAAAAGAATTATTATTAATTCCCTACCTATTCTGTGTTAGGTTTATTTTCATCCCTTTTTTTGGTGACCTTATTTATTCTCTTGACTTCAACTATCAATTTTAGGACAATAGGATCATAATTTACCTTGGTTATTTCTGAGGAGTGGGATTATGTGGGCCTTTTTGTAATCGCTAATTGAATTTAACCTCTAATTTGAATTCTTTTCAAATAATAGTAATTACTTTTAACATCAAAAGTAATGAGGACATTTGTATGCCAGCTCTGAATGGCTTACACTGGTAGGTCAGGCCTGAGATCTTTTTAGCAGAATTTGTCAGTTCCACTTTTTTTAAATATTTTTTCCCTCCCTCTGAGTCAAAGTATAGTTCAAACACTGCTCATTACCACAGTTCCAGGGCCTTCAAATTGTATACTAGGGTGTTCTTATCAATTTATCATCATCTGCAAAGATCTCATCATTCTCTGCATTATTTCTGCATTTACAGACTCCCCTGCTGCATTATGCTGTCCCACTAGGGGATATGATTCTTTATACCCTTCTAAGTTATTTCACCATTATTTAAATATTTTTCCATTTGATTTATAAATTCCCTAAAGTCTGCAAACTGTAGTGAGGATAATAATGGTAAAACACAAGCCAGATTATTTCTTTCTGTTCAAACACTTTCAGTTTTTCACCAGTTCATTTGGATGAAAAACAAGACCATTTATAGGTATACAATCTTAGTCCACTTCTAAGTGTATACCCACAAGAAATGAAAGCAAGAACTCAAGCAGATACCTGTATAGCAATGTTCACAGCAGCGTTATTCACATTAGCCAAAGGGTAGAATCAAGCCAAATGCCCACCAGCACATGGACAGAATTTTGCACATATAAACAATGGAATATTATTCAGCCTTAAAGAGAAATGAAATTCTGATACATGCTACAACGTGAACGAACCTTGAAAACATTATGCTAAGTGAAATAAGCCAGACACAAAGGACAAATATTGTACGATTCCATTTATATGAAATACCTAGAGCAGTCAAATTTATAGTGACAGGAAGAGTGGTTACTAAGGTCTAGGATAAGGGGGTGATGGGAATGTATTATTTAATGGGTGCAGAGTTTTAATTTGGGATGATGTAAAATCTGGAGATAGATAATGGCGATGGTTGCAAGTGTGAATGGACTCAGTACCACTGAACTGTATACTTACAAATGGGTAAAATGCCCAATTTAGTGTTTTATATATATATATATATATATGTATATATATATATGTATATATACATATATTTGCTCCAGAAAAATATTTTTTAAAGTATAATAAAATTATAATAAAAGCAATTAATAAAAGTATAATGAAAGTGAAATAAAATTAAAAATAAATAAAAACCACAGAAAGCTATTTGTCATGTGTCTGCATATGACTGTCAAGTTACATCTCCAGGTCTGAATTATGATTTCTCAATTCTTTCCTTCTGTTCTATCTTTCAGAAATGTAAGTTCTAAAACCTGCTTGCAGGAAGAAGTAGGAACAAAAGGAAAACAAAGTTTCGAACAACAAAAAATCAAGGGCGGCAATGCAGTAATTGAAGTTCGAGGTCTTTTCGAGGTCTTTGTGTGTCTGTGGAGAACTGGCCTAGGTGTTTCCATTCATTCAACCTCTCAATTCAATGTGCCACATCTGTTTTAGGTTCTGAGGGTCTAGCAGGAAATGAGACAGATAAAATCTCTAACCCAAAGGATAATTTTAGGTACTAATAAGTGCTATGAAGATAGACAAAGCAGGATAAGGTAACAAAGTGCGTGTGTGTGCATGCGTACTTGAGTTGTTAAGATGGGGTGGTGATAGAGAAAGAGAGGTGGGAAAAAATCATGACTGTTTAACTTGTCTCCATTCTACATACTACTGCAATAGTTTCCCATGATGACGGTGCTCATCTTGAAGTCCAACGAGGACTACATTACAAAGGGGTCTCTCTCTCTCTCTCTGACACACACATGCACACAGTTCTTACCTTGGGTCTTTGGAAACATGGCTTTTGATGATGTGCCTTTGCAAGGATGGTAAAATTCACATATCAGTTCGTGTGTGAACACTGCATTAATTCAACTTCATACAACTGTTTCTGTGTTGCTCTGCCAAGTCTCTCTTAGCAATATTGACAAGAGGGAAAATAATATTTCCTCACGGTGTCTCTGTATGTTTTTCTAAGTAGATTCCCTGGGATATTTATTGCTATTACCTTTTGTTGTCCATTAGCACCTGAGTTTATTGTGGTTAGAGTGTATATTCCTTTTTTTCTAAACTTTGTATACTTCCCAACCTTTTCTTCAGTGTCTATAGCTGAGTATTTTCTCAGTAAATATTTCTCAAGTTGAACTGAATCCATGATTTGAAGGTTTCGCTTTGCATGTTAGAGGTGGTCAGAATTTCATGGTTGTGTTATTATTGGTAAGAGATCTTAATCAGATTTTTCTTCCTCTGGAATTGTTATAATTATACAAGGTAATACTTTTGAGTGTGCCAGCCTACAGAATTTGAGAAGTTAAAAGAAATGTCTTATGCAAAGTCTGTCGATCCAGCTCATTTAGTGTTGATTAATGAACAGAGCTATCACCTCCACTGGCATGGACCTCTGGTACCCTTGCTTTCTGGAATTTTTCAGAGCCATCTTATTCTGCCTTGATAGAATCATAAGGCTTTTTCAAAGGTGGGTGGGAGGGTGGATTTAGATGTTGGATCTTGACATTTTATGTTTTGTATTTTGGATGAAGTTCCCTTGGAAGCTCTGAAAATACTTCTGGTCAGAGAATAAACAGCTTTACAAACAGATGGCTGGATGGCAACTTTTTCATGCAGTCATGTTCCCTTAAAAGTTTATGTAGGGACTGAATAGTTTTATTTATAGAATTGGACAGAAACTAATCTTGAGGCCACTCAGATTCTTCTATCTAATTGTTTTAAGATCTGTATTGCAAACATTTTGGAAGATATTTCTGGATACATTTATCAGATTTCATTTTAAACTGTTTTGAAAGGTAAAATTTTTTTCTCTAATACTCAGCAATAGAACAAAACCATGCTTGCCTATTCCTTCAATGCTTCCCCAGTATTTTGTCCTTAGCCTTCCTAAGCCTTGGGATCCCATGGGCCATCTTACATGCTATCTACATTTTTTTCTTTTTAAAAGATTTTATTTATTTATTTGACAGAGAGAGAGACAGTGACAGAGGGAGCACAAGCAGGGGGTTTGGGAAAAGGAGATGCAGACTCCCAGCTGAGCAAGGACATTCCCACTATTTGTACTAATGGTGCCCATTTTCTTGATCCATCTGTCTTCAGTCTAGTGCCTAGGTCCCTCCTCTTCTCCCTTTCTTTCCTCTGGGCTGGACTGTGACTGGCTTCCCAGACTACTCTCACATCAACATTCTTAAATTCATCTTCTAATTACAAGCTCTTAATCCTGGATTGTCATCACAATCCACTTACTTTGCTTCCATGTCTAGGCAGCTGAACCTGCCGAAGAATAATCGCATAAACTTGGACATCAACCATTACGAAACTACTGGCCCCAATTTGGCCAATCATTGTAACATGCCCCCTCCCAATTTGTCCAGTCACTTAGATCACTTGAACATTGGCCATTTTTCTCATGTGACACGTTTAACGTTTTCCTCCTGTCAGCGAACGACCTCTTGATTTACTGAGAAAATTGTGCTTCTCACAACTGTTTTGCAAACTCTCATTGTAACTTGTCTTTCTACCTATAAGCTCATTATATCTAGACCGAACTAAAGTCTTTTCCCTAAACTCAAAGGATATATCTATCCACCCTATCCTTTGATTCCATTCTATCCCCATTTTGCTGGAATTTACTCCATTTTTTGAGGGTCCAACCCCACCTTCAAACTCACCCTCTCTAAAAGGATCCTCTGTATGAGTCTGTAGGAATGATCAAATCTTTCCCTGAACCCCTACAGTTATTATTCATTTTTTCTTCTCCTTTTCTCATCTAAACTTTATAAAGGAGTAGTTTTCACTTTTGCTTTAATTTTTCAGTTTTCTGAAAAGGGATTTTATTTTTAACCACATATTGAAACATTTATTTTTATATTAAGGTAACATCTATATATTTAAATGTTCTAAAACCAATAATTGTTTTTCATAGTTACATTACTCATAGTTACATTACTGGGGCAGACACTGTAATATTAATATATGTATAATTAATATTACTCATAGTTATATTCATAGTTATATTACTGGGGTGGACATGACATAAAAAGACATATATTACAAAATTATTAAATTATTTTAACTTTTAGTGAAAATTTATTTTATGCTAGAAAATTCACAACAACTTAAGTATTGCCTCCATTAGATATTCTTATTTAGGTTTGCAAGGATACAAAACAACAAGGTTTGCAAAGATACAAAACAGTAAGGTCATCCACAACAAAAAGTTTAAATTTACCCAGTCTGGGAAAAATACCATAACATGGATTCCATAGGATTTTAGGGAAGTGACTGCCTTTTTTATAAAGAAGACTAATGAAGCAATGCAGTATCTTTACTTCGTTAGGAGATAGTGATCTGGCTTGGGGAGTTCAGAGACTCTTTAAATGTGTAGGGTTTTGCTTCTGCTTCCCACCCCTTCATCTTTTTCACTGAATGCTTATAATTCATCCAAGCCTATATCATATAAGGTATCATAGTCATGGATAAGACAACTGTTCATTGGCCTGAAATATTTGGTGGTTTCCTCCCCTTTAACAAGATAGGAAAGCCTAGAGAGCTGGGCCACATTCTATGCTGTAGGTGGCTTCACAGGAATAACTTAATAATTACCACCCACATAATACCTGTACAATTTTTCCTTCCCCTGCCAATCTTTTAACAGAGTTAAAATTGTAAATATTTGGAGTTTTTATATAACTCCGAATCATAGCCCATTTGTTTGTTTTTACACTGACTCATCTATGTACATAATATGAATGGCAGTTAAATAAAGTTCTCTTATTCTATAAACATCCTTTGAGGATGATGTTTTTCATCAGCTTCTTTTATATTTCAGAATGTTTTCCAAGCAGTTATATTATTCATGGAGTTATTTTGCTTATTATTTTGCTATTTAAAATGAAGAAATATATTTTAGCTTCTCTTATTGTTTATATTTCTTCAGAAACAGGAGAAGCCAAAGTCTCTCTACTTTCACAACTAAATTCACAACATGCTTGTCTTGAGATTTAGAAAAATATCTAGCACTCTGGAGCTTTCTAGCCGGGTGCTGTGGCACAGAGGCTTCTTTCCCTATGGCTTCAAGGTGTGAAGAGAGATTGATGTCTTCATCAATCCTAAGGAAGCAGGGTGGACTTGCAGCCAACGGCAGCTTTCTCTGTTAAACCAGTGCCCAACGAAATATGACCATTTCCTTTGTATGCTACAGTATGAAAATAATCAGGAAGCACTACTTTACAGTAAAACCAAACTTAGCTTAAGGACAGTTATGGGGCAAAACAAAATCCTAATTATTTATTTATGCAGCTGTCTGTATTACTACAGAACACTGAATACGGATAATTTTTTATTAAAAATCAAGAAATCAAAATTGTTTTTGACAGTTATTGGCTAGTAATAAGAGGTTGTATATTTCCATGTGCAAGTAGTTTGATGTTTACTTTTAAAATGAGAATAATTTTATCAGGGATTTTTTTTTTTGAATAATACATTACATAATGATCGTCGATGGTTGAACTGATAAGTAAACACAAGTTTGAAAGTGTGTTTATACATAAGGACTGGATTAATTGATTCTAATTCTAAAAAATCATATAATTTCAGGCCAACCAAGAGGTTTTTTTTAGTTGTTATAATGTGAAATAGCCAGCTTATGTTTTTTAGTCATTATTATTCTTTTATGCTTCATGCATTAACATCAACTAGAGCAATATTATACAAAATAAAATTTCTAGCAGGTACTTTTCTCTTTTTCTAAATCAAAGTGAATTCAATAATTTTTGCATTAAGTATGTTTCTACTGACTTATTTATCTATTCATCAAACACTTATTGACTACCCGGAATTTAAGAAACAGCATATGAACCTAGGGGAAGGGAAGGAAAAATAAGATGAAAATAGGGGGTAAACAATAAGAGACACTGAACTCTAGGAAACAAACTAGAGTTTGCTGAGAGGTTTGAGGGTTGCTGGAGGGGAAGTAGGTGGGGGGAAGGGGTAACTGGGTGATAGGCATTAAAGAGGGCATTTGATGTAATGAGCACTGGGTGTTATATGCAACTGATGAATCACTAAATTCTACCCTTGTAAGTAATAATACAATATATTTTAACTAAATTGAATTTAAGTAAATAATTAAAAAAATATATACGTATATATTTTTATTTATTTATTTGAGAGAGAGAGAGAGAGAGAGAGCATGAGAGGAGAGAGGTTAGCGGGAGAAGCAGACTCTCTGCTGAGCAGGGAGCCCAATTCAGGGCTCGATCCTGGGATTCCAGGATCAGGACCTGAGCCGAAGGCAGTCGCTCAACCAACTGAGCCACCCAGGAGCCCCCCAAAATATATATTTTTGACTACCTATTATTGGCCAGATACAGTGAGATAGATGTCAGAGCAATGGAAACTCGAGACAGAATTCTCCTCAAGCTCACAATGTTAATTTGGGACTGTGGATTCTTTCTTTTTGTAATAATATATGCAAAAGTACACAGCCTGAGTTTATCCTGAGGAACTGGAATTTAATTTATACTGTTTTCTGTAAAGAAATAAACAAGCTCTTCTACAAAGAGAAAGAGAGAATTTGTTCTTGAAATCATAGAGGAGAGGATCAATGAGAGTCCTGCTGTCTTACTGTTAGGTCTAGGATTGGTAGCTCTTGTAGACCACAAAACTCTTATTTTTCTAATAATGAACTCATAATGATAATTCACCTATAAGCCCAAATACCTGAACTTCTTAATCTTTGATATTTTGAAAACAGTTAAAAATATTTCTTAGTTTCAATTGAGTCTAAGCAGAGACCTTCTTTTCTAATAAGGTACTTTTCACTATAAGAAATGATGAAGTAGATAAGGAAACTCATAAGAAAAGAACCAAAACCTAAGTTACTTTAGAACGTTAGATTTGTTGGTAAGTGAAAATTGTATTTCACCAAGGATTCCCTAAGAATTTTGGTAATTCCTAGATTAGAAAAACATAAACCCCTTTTATCGAGACCTAAATTTGTTTGTATTAGATTTATGTAAGTATTTACATCTATTAACTCACTCAGATGGTTCTGGAACTGATGTTCAAGTCCTTTTGTGAAAAAGAAAATCCTCTTCTGCATTTATCATCATAATAAATGTATTAATATAATCATGATTATTTACTTCCTTTTGGCTTTAAATTTCATTAAGTGATACCATTGTCTTAAAAATTTATTCCAGAGGGAAGAAGGCAAACCCATGTCATTTGGCTATCAATGTCAGAGTTTCCTTTCATCCGGGGGCCTGGCAGGGGAAGGCTATGGGGAGGAGACAAAGTAGTGTTAGGAGAATGAAGGCTCTTTCTTGGAGGTGGGGGTATTATTTTATGAATCCAATTTCATATCTATCTTGCCATCTGTCACTAGACAGAAGAGATATAGGACAGTGGCAAACTCATGTTAAAAAGGCTGTCTTGGGATAACAAAGAGAAAAGTTAATGGACATGGATTTACAAATTATTAATGATTTTTCTTGTCATTTCTTGAAAAATGAAAGCTATGCACGCTGCCTCTTTCCCCAAACAGATTGCATTTTATTCCTCTGCAGTTTGTCCATCAGCCTTCACTCTGACAACATAATCCAGAACTAATCCAGAGCATTCAGTTTTCCTTGTTGGCTCTCAGGCAGCCTGCTTAGACAAATCCTGCTACCTGTCAGCCCTCCTGTGGGTGCCAAACCGGCTGCCAGGTTAACCTCTGGGGAAGCAGGAAGACCTGCTGATTTAACCCCAACTTCCCTTCCTGTAATCCACAGTAAATAGGGAGGATGCGAACAGGCTAACTGTTTTAATCAGTCCTCGATCCTTTAAAATCTGTTTCATACGCAGCTTTAAGAACTCAGACTATGAACATCCCTACGTAAAATCGCATGGCGGTTCCTCCAAAATGTGGGCCCTGGAGGAGCAGATGTATCAGATACACTGAAAGGTCTTAATCTTCCAGAGTAGTCTGAAAATATATACATCACTTCCCTAGACCACATCATTGCTTGTAAATACCTCCTAATTGTCAGGATAAGATCAAAACTGATTGAGGAGTAAGAAAGAAAAGGGGAAAAAAAACCCACCTAATTCAGTAATCTATAAAGACTCACACTTTGCTAATTTCTGAACTGTTTGCCATAATTTACTTTCTCTTTATTCCCTGACTCCCCCAATACATGTATATGCACACATGTTAATTCTTACTGCATGACATTGAATTTGAATATTGTTTACAGATCGGTCTCAAATGATTCGAATATGAGCAAATAACCAGACAAAGTTTTCAAATGAGTAAATATAAATTAATGTTGCATGGCATTTAAATGAGTCACATAAATTGATCAAGAATAAAAATGGAGCATATTGAAGTAAAAAGCCTTTTAAAAATACTCACTCTTTATTCAAAAAGAACAACACATCACCTTCTCCTTGTTTGAATTCAAGGCACATCAGTCTATCTGCTCCTGAAGTGTCAACAACAATCCACAGCAGAAAAAAACAAACCAATCCAAACCAAAAAACAAAACAAAACAACAACAACAACAAAAATCCCAAAACCCCAAAACCAAAAACCAAACTTCCATGAACATGGCATTCCAAGGCATGTTTTCGTTTCACTAAGTTTAGCCTTCTGAGAAATGTAATAGAACATCACTCAGCTCTTTCAACGTTGGGAAAGTGAGACATCCCAGTTAACAGGGAGGAGGAAAGCATAGACCAGTTCCTGGGGAAACAGAGCTCTACCACAAAGAGGTGGGAATCACTGTGATTCTAATGAGAATCTTTAGTCTTCCTTCATTTAATTGCAGGCTTTTCTTTAAGAGCAAGAGGACAAGGCTTGACCCCCTTCCCACTTATTCCCTCCCACGGAGCAGAACATGACCGATGAGGAAGGTTCGTTATGCAAAACAAACACCCAGATATGGCTCAATGAATCCAGTGTGCTTGTATGCATCTAATCACACAAACACAGACCACTCCCTTGTTGATTTCTGACCTAACCCGTTCTGAAATTAAAAATTTTATTCCTATTTAATCCTTGTGATGATGGATGTATTTTTGTATAAACAACTACAAGTTAAAACTGTGCCGTAGAAAAGAAAACAAACATTTTATTTTTTGAATATGCAATCGTTTTTAAAAACAAACCTTTTGGTTTTTTCTTTTTCTGTTCAACAGGTAATAAATCCTTGTATTTATTTGAAAATGGAACTTTAATTTTTTTTTCAAACTTTTTTGGTTTGTTTTTTTAGCATCCTTTTCACCTCTCTTTTTCCATGGCACATATTCTTACTTTTATTCTACACTTTCAAATTCCTATTTGTTTTACTGGTGGTAAAGTTTACTAGGGTGTCAGAGAGTAATTTATCACAAAGCAGCTGACTTTCGTAGTTAAGGTGAGAACAGGGATTAATTGTTAAACACATCCTATAAGATAAAGCTTGTTTCTGAGAGTAGGCAGTTACTCAACTGCGATTTGAAAATAAAGTTGGAATAGATAAAATTGAAAAAAAAATTGGTCACTGGAGTAAAAATCTTCAAAGTCTTCCATAAGATTATATTGATCACTATGAAAAATGTATTTAAAAGACAACTTAATTAAGGCACTGAGACTCAGCTCCACCACCCACTAGCTGGGTAAGCAGGAAGGTATTTATTCTCTATGCTTCATTCTCTCCTATAAATGGAGAGTACCTGTTCTGTAATGTTTCTGTTCAGATTGTTTGAAATAAAATATATATAGTGCTTAAGAAGGAGCCTGGTGTAGAAAATGAGCTTGGTGCAGTTTAGCTGTTATTCCTGAGGACAAATGGACTCAAACCTCGTTTAAACTTCCAGTGTAAGAATTATTTAGTCAGGAATCATAGGTTGGTATTTTGTTAATGAAAATGTTGAGTTTAAGGTTCATATTAGATGGAATATTTAGAATCTCTATACCAGAATTTTTTCCAGAGCTTTAGAGCTTTAGAAAAGAGCTCTGATCCTTCGGGATACTGAGTAAATTGATTTAAAAACCCTCATATACTACTTTGACCTGAGATTTTTCAGGGCTTAAGTTGACCTACTTTTTGTTTGTATTTGACTTATTTACTCAGTGAAGAACACACTGTGTTCAGAATAGTAAGAAAAATGCCAGGATGCATCATTAAAGATATACATAAATATATATATCTATATATAGATACAAACCTATATATGTGTGTGTATATATATATATATATATATATATATGGAGAGAGATATAGATATAGCATGTGATATATAGTGTGTATGTACAAATATCTTTATATTTATATATGTTTATATATCTATATAGTTATATATAAATTATTATATACTATACATATAGTATATATATATTAGATAGAACTACAAAAAATCAATACGCACACTGAGAAATACAGCAGCTTCATGGGTTTCTATCTGGTTTATATAAGGCAACTTCATCTTGAGCAGTTATGCAGTTTAGAGTACATTGACTACCATATAATTGATCAATATGTTGTAAACAGATGCTAAAAATGTTATGTCGTTTTTGATCATCTTTCCTTTCTAAAGTACCAGTTGTAAGACACTATCTGGTTATTGATCATGTTTCTTATCGGCTCAGCACACTATGGTATGTTTGTAGTTGGTCCGTAAACTAAACAATACTGGCCTAATTCATTGACCTTTGAAATCTGGGTCTAAATGGAAGTAAAACAGGAAGACTGATCACACTTAAACAAGTCTTTAACTCAGTCTCGTTGTCTGGTAAAATCTGAAATGGTCACAGCCCAGAAAGTAAATGAGATAGTATAATTTACCTGAAGAAAAGAAAAAAGAGTGTTCAAATCTATGGATGAAAATAAAATTTGAACTTGCATTTTTAAGTCAGTGATTTTTTCAGAAAAGAGGAATGATACTCATATGCAAAAACTAGTATGAGGAGGCCATTCTTGGCCAGAAATTTTGACTCCTTTTTCAGTCAAGGGTTAATAAGATGACCCTAGAATGGTGTGAATAACGTGTGGCTGATTTTAATTTGGGGTGAAATATCTCAAAAATTTAATGTTTTTGTGGTTTGGGGCTTTCAGAACAAAAATTTGTCTAATGCTTGGAGCACACATCATTCAGTGACCACACATAAAACTTTTTACAGAATGAATTCTAAGTTTATATTCAAAAATACAAAAATACACAAATTAAAAACAGAAGAGAGAAAGATCTAAATTAAATAGAGTCAACGAAACTAATGGGAGCCTTTAAAGAACAGATTTCTACATCCTTCCTCAGCCCCCAGAAGTCTGATACATATTCAGCTTGACTTCTATTTTTATTATTTTTTAAATACTTTATTTATTTGAGAGAGAGAGAACATACAAGGGAAGGGAAGGGGCAGAGGGAGAGGGAAGGTCAGACTCCCTGCTGGGCAGGGAGCCCCAGGTGGTGCTGGATCCCAGGACTCTGGGATCATGACCTGAACTGAAGTCAGAGTCTTAACCGACTGAGCAACTCAGGCACCCCACAGTTTGATTTTTTAAAATGAGATCATACAGTACTTATATGTAACACACTTTCAGAATTTATCCTAACATTATTACTTTTATTACCTAAAAGGTATTCTTTTGTAGAATGTTCCAATAAATATTTAGCTATCTCCCTTTTGAAAGATGAGATTGTCTTCAAGTTTTCACTATTTTGATCATTCAGATGTTTAATATATTTGCATTGTTTCAGACTTATTATTTCCTTAGGATAAATTCGGAGGGGTGAAGTGAATAGATTAGATTATATCTATTTTTAAAACTTCAATATATATTGCACATATGACCTTTTAAAAGAATGTATTGATTTATACTTGAATATCCTCTGCATATGATAATTAGCATCTATATTCCATTACACTAATTACTTTCATTTTTAATTGGTTTATAATCCAAAAGATAAAAAAGATATTTTATTTTATTATTTAATTTGCACTTGTTTGACTAACAGAGTGGACAACTTTTCAGATTCATTGTCCATTTCCTTCCTTTTTTGACTCCTCTATTTACTGTTGCATACTTTTCCACTGAGTTGTGAATTTTTCTTATTTATCTGTGAGAACTTTTTATATAGTAAATATTTTCAACTTCACTTAGATATAAAATAAATATATGATATATTTAGATAGAAACTAAACTATAGTTTAACTATATAGTCAAGTTTATTTCTTCTTTTTACATTTCAATTGTTATATGTTTTTGATTCCTAGTTTTATGGGATTATGATCAGATACTGTGGCCTCTCAAAATTTTGCTTTTGTGGATTCTATTGCAGTTTTCTTTGTGACCTTATATAGAATCGTTTTTAAATAAACATTTCATGAATACTTAGAAAACAAAGTATGTTCTCTGTTGTAGATTGAATCCAATATATTAATCTTAAACATTGTTCAGATATTTTATATTTTATTCCCTTTTCATTTACTCAATCTGACAGAGCTTGAGTGGTAAATTAAATTTTTTTACTACAATTATGTGTCTAAAAACTTCCAAAGACTTGCAATATTTGCATTATATATTTTGAAATTGCTATTAATTATTGAAAGTTTATGACTTAAACTTTTATTTAGGATAGATTGTACTGCTTTTATCTTAAAATAACTTTCTTAGACAGACATAATATTCTTCCGTAAATTATTCTCTTATTCATATTGTTTGCTATATCTTTGAAAATTCTTTTTACTTTCCCTCTCTCCTGCCATTTATCTAGGATTATTCTTTTATTTGCTTGGTATTTCTGTATATATCTCTCTAAGTCAGAGTTTTAGTGGTTTGTAGATAGCTCCCTTGGTCAGGTTTTGGTGTGAGGATTAGAGTAACATCAAAAAATGCATTTGAAACTTTTTTTTTCTGTGCTAGATAATATTTTTTTTTTAAGATTTTATTTATTTATTTGTCAGAGAGAGAGTGAGAGAGCGAGCACAGGCAGACAGAGGCAGAGGGAGAAGCAGGCTCCCCGCCCAGCAAGGAGCCTGATGCGGGACTCGATCCCAGGACGCTGGGATCATGACCTGAGCCGAAGGCAGCCGCTTAACCGACTGAGCCACCCAGGCGTCCCTGTGCTAGATAATATTATATAACATTGGCATTATCATCAAAGTAACTCATCGGTAAATTATTTTGATCTGAAACTGAGGACATAATCTCTGATATACTTTCAATTTCCTCCATTT